>PVIH01003631.1:0-126419 GCA_004025045.1 Sigmodon hispidus
TATCCTAAAATTCACAGGCAAATGGATGGATTTGGAGAATATCCTCCTGAGCGAAGTATCACAAACTCAGAGGGATAAGCAGGGGATGTACTCACTCACTAGTGGTCTCTAAACAAACAAACAAGAAAAAAAGCCAAACATGCCCAAGCAGCAAACCACAACCACTGAACAGCTTGGGATCAGAAACACCCTGGACTGATCCTTCAAACCCCACTCCAACTATAGGAACACCTGACTCACTCTTGAGGGGGGGGGACAAAACTGGATTTGGCCGGGAGTGAAGACTGATCCAAGCATTATTGGGCCAGTGTGACCATAGGACTGTCTGCTCCCTGCCCAGGGAGGGGATGGGGAGTTGCAGAGAAGAAAAATGACCAGATGTGGTGGGAGGGGGAAGAGACCTTGAATAAGGATATACAGGGATGGAAAAAAAAATTCAGAGGGAAAGCTGAACTCAAAGAAAATATATGTGTAGCAATCCTATTTGCATTTCCACCCTTGATAAGCCATGCTTATGATTCTTATCCTCTGTGTAGTTATTATTACTGTTTTTTTTTTGATAAATACAAAATAAAGAAGGAAAAAAAGTCTACAAAACAAATATTCTTGCTTTATTTCAAATATTATTTTGTGGTTTGTTTTTTTGTTTTGAGACAAGGTGTTGCAGTTTATCCCAGGCACCTCCTGTCTTATAAATGCTACAGTAAGAGGCACATGCCACCTAAGCTAATCCCAATTACAAGAAACTGAAGTGAATAAAAGAGATAACTAGTTTTTTTAAATGTGTAAGTTCTTTTCAAGGTGAGAATGTTAGTTTAATTAGGTATATTTGTACTTCCAGAGTCATCCACTATCATTTTCTGTTTGACTAAACAAAGTTGGAGATTTTACCTCACATAAGGAGGGTCCAGGGAAGATGATTGGTGATTCAAATTATACACTAATACAGTGGGATTCACAAAGTCTGTTCAAAACAAAGTCCCCCAGCCCAGCATCTAGCCCAATCTCTCTGCTTCCTGATCAACTAAAATATGCCCACCACCACTCCCTCCCTCAAACTGTGAACCAAAACAAATCCTGCCTCTCTTAACACGGGGAACATGTAACTATATCACACACATAAGAAATAAATGTAACATGAATTAAGGCATGGTCTATATTACCAGTGACCCAGAAGCAGCACCAGGAGATTCAGTAAGAACTGTAAATTAAAGTCCAGCCTAGGAAACACAGTAAGATTTCCCCATCTAAAAAAACTAAGTAACTATGGAGACAAAACAGAGGTTTGGTTTGGTTTTTAGATTTATTTTTATGTATATAAATGTTTTTCTTACACAGATATATGTGAACCATATGTAGGCCTGGTACATGCCTGGTAGGCACAGAAGTCAAAAGAGGGCATCAGATCCCTTGGAAACCATAGTTACAGATGTAACCCACCAGGTGGGTACTGAGAATTGAATGCAGCTCCTCTGCAAGAGTAACAAGTGGTCCAAACCCCTGAGCCATCTCTTCAGCCCCAAACTGGAGTTCTATGCAAATACCTTTGTGACCCTTTGCTTGCACCCACCCAGGAAAAACTAACATTCATATTTAAATCATACATATGTGGAGGGCTTTAAAATAGGTGAACATAAATTCCCCATAAATAGGAAATCAAGAAAATTAACAACTAACAGTCTAAACCTAGCATATCCTGATGTTTTCTATAAATACAACTAGAGGCATCTCCTAGTGCAGCACAGGCCTGTGACTTTGTCCTGACTTCTGCAGAAACAGAGGATAAGGACCGTATGTGGCTGTTAATGTGGTATGCACCAATCTTGTTAACTGTTTACAGATCTTTCACAGTGAGTTCTAGACAGCAGGTGAACAGATTCACTAGATCCTATTCCACAAGATATTTGTCTCTGAGAAATACAATGAAGATACCTCATCCATTCTGAAAAGAAAACCTAAAGTGGGTGGAGACCCATTGTCATGGACCAAAAATCAAGATCTTTGTGAGCTCAGACTCTTGGTAGTCATCAACATCATCAGCCTTTCTCTAGACCTAACCTCTTTGTCCAGCAGCTATGGAGATGATGGTTCAATGGTTAAGAGTGCTTGCAACTCTTCAGAGGACCCAAGTTGGTTCCCAGCAACAATATAGTGGTTGATAGCCACATGGGACTTCAGCTCCAGGGGATCTAATGGTTTCTTTTCGCTTCCACAGGCAATGTTCTAACATGCACACACATCAAATATAAACATGATGCATACATATAATTTTAAAATAAATATTTTGTAAAAGCTTTTAGATGCCATGTATTGTCAAAGCCAGTAAATTGATCTATAGCAGGAATTCTGCCTCCATCAAAACACATACTGTTTCAATTCAGAAGCACTACCAATGACTCTTACAGGACTGTTCACCGACACTATTCTCGTTGTCAAAAGCATCCCCAGTATCATGTGTTTCAGTCAAGAGTTCCCTGTGCTGGCCTTCACATTCCTTCTCTCTCTTTCAGGGAGCTAAGCTGTGATGGGAAGCCCTCCACACTGCTCTCAAGACTTCATCATAACCACGTTCTCAAAGAGTGACTGACTCCACTCTGGTTTCATCCACTCTCTCTTACAGGGAAAAGCCCATTGGAAATGTTAAACAGAATGACCACTCAGAGAGCCAAGAGTTGGTGACTGTTGAGAGCTTAGCCCTGAACAGGACAGTCTATGTGCCACTCTCAGAGAATGATATGGAGGAGGGGACTGAAGAACATGACAGCCAGAGGCCAGGAACAGAGCTGGGAAGCGCTGTCTTCTGGGCATGATTTGGCTGTTGCACTCAGGAACCCACAACAGTGGTCACCACCTGCACTAGACTGACCTACCAACTTTCTATCATTGGTGGGGAGGGAGGATCTCATGAGGCTCCTCCCTGAGGAGCTACAGGCAGTTATAGGGGGATGGGGGTCATAGTCCTCATTGGTGTAGAAACTACAAAGTTGCCCTTGCTCGAGAAAATAACACCCCCACCCCCAGGCTCATTCAGCCTAATTCAATGCAGAAGAGCACAGAAAGACACAAAAGTGGAGTGTGGAACTGCTGAGAAGGGGTCCAGACAAAGGGGAAGAGCAGAGAATAGGGGCAAACATGACCCAAGAACATCCTGTAGAAGTATGAAATTGCAAGCAATTTAAATATTAAAAATGATGCTTGTTAACACAAGTAATGTATGGGGTATTTTATGGGGTAAAGAAGAATAATGGCCACTAAGAATCCAGCCACTGTAAGTAAAAGATCATTCCAAGACCATAGATAACATCCCAATATAACAGCTTTTATTCTTTTATTACAGTAAATCAAATGTTATATAAGTTTATGACTTTATGACTCTCTGAACCCAAGGACCTCCTCCCTATGACCCACATGAACCCATTAAACCCTTTCCACGTCACTGGGATGATTAGAGTGCTCACTTCGGCTTCTTTGCACCACGTACTTGCTAAGACACCGTGACTGTTCATTTATTGCTGGTCAATGAGTTCAGTTGGGGAAGTGGCCTGGATGGCGACTTCAGAGTGTCATATCTAGAGCTCTAGGAAAAGCAGGTCCCTGAATGAATGGACCTGGGACTAGGGTGAGGCAAGACGGCCACTGGGATAGAGAACAGTTTAAGGGGGAAGGTTGACGTCCCAGGAATTAATCATCAAAATAGATTCTACTAAAATCAATGCAAAAATTCATGATAAAGAACACTTCACTAATATACTATAAATATTAAAAGAATTTGACTTTGCACCTTGATGATTCAGTCATTCATCAGCTCGGTTGTCATTTTGCCCTTTCTGGGTGGCTCAGGGGTTCTCAAAGTTCTCAGAGCCCCTGATCTGCAGAATTGTCTGCAGTGAAAGCAAAAATCTCTCCAAGGCAGCAGCCAATTGAATCACAGCAACTAATAGCCTGATGTTAAGTTGTCTACCAAGTACCTCCAGGAAGAAAGTTTTTTAAAGGGCTAGAGAGATAGTAAAACGTTCCGGATGCTGATCTTTGGGAACTGGACAAATAGACAAAGATGTGTTTCACTCTGTGCATTCTAGAGTCAGAACAGAGGGGGGCGCTACTGGGACACACCACAAGGCTTCAAGTTTCATTGTTGTGATTATCATTTGCAAAAGAGTTCAAGAAACCTGAACAGAGAAACCCTGGTGAGGGAGGACGGAGAAAAGAAGGAGAAAGAGAAGGAGCAGGAGAAGAAAAGGAGAAGGGGGAGGAGGGGAGAGGAAGAGGAGAAGAGGGAGGAAGAAGAAGACTATAATCAAAAAACCTTTTCTGGTGTTGGAGACTGAACCTAGGGCTTTGTGCAGGCATGCACTCAGCCATCAAGTTACATCTCTGAAACTTACAACGTATAGTATTTTATCTGAATCCAAATTCTTTTAAATCGTTAAAGATGTCTATTTTTAATTAATATCAATAGGTTATCAGGGTTTTGTTCTTTCTTTTGTGAGGCAGTATTTCACCACTTCAGCAATGGGAAACTGTGTCTCTGGTCATCTAAGGAATATAGAAAAAGCATTTGCACTGTGATATCTTGGACCTTTATCAGATTTTTCCTCTTATCTCTTACACGGGTAATTACATAGACGTGTTCTCTCTGCCCCATGCACAGTGGTTGTTTATTTTAAGCTGAATTTAGTGCTTGTGTGATAAAATGCCATCTGATCACTTGACTGCATTTGAGGAACTTTTGTTTTTTCAAAAGCTCTAAAAATAAAAGAACATATTGCTCATTTATTTCATTTTCATTTCCACTAACCTTACCAAAAAATATACAATGAGCAAAGAACATATAAAAGACACCTTTGAAACTAAAGGATGCTTTTAAGCCTTGTCATTTTATGGGAAAGTACTATCTTCATGGGAGAGAGACAAAATAAATCTGGAAAACTGAGATAAAATGTGAAGTGTGAAAAGAGGATAGAAGTGCAATCCCAGGCTGCATCTACCTAACATGATTTGGGTGTGACACAGACTCCATATCAAAAATTTCAAAATGATATAGGACAGTGGTTCTCGACCTTCCTAATGTTTCAACCCTTTAATACAGTTCCTCATGTTGTGGTGACACCTAACCATAAAATTATTTCATTGCTACTTCATAACTGCAATTATGCTATTGTTAAAATCATAATACAAATATCTGATATTCAGGATATATGATATGTGACCTCCCCCAAAGGGGTTATGACCCACAGGTTGAAAACATCTGCCTGGTACAGGACACAATGAGGTTATATTCAGAGGCAGAGCTTGAAGGGATACTGGTGTCTCCATCTATGTCAGAAGACAAAGGCTTTCTCTTTGGTCAGTATAATAGAGGTAAAAGTGTGTGTACAGGACATGCCATTCTTAAAATAAGAAGTTCTGAAATACAGAGGATATTTCTAGACAATGAAGACACAATTATTTTATAAAGTATCAATATGTAGAATAAGCTCAATAAATTAAACCCCTTCAAAATTATATGTTTCCAAAACTCTGAAAAATTATTAGAAATTTCTTAGTGGAGAGAATATTATACATTTAAAAGTTGGAAAGTTTTTATGAAGTTGGGCAATTTTTTTGCACTGATCTTTAGGACTTCTTGATCTTTCTTGATTCTACATTGTTTTCATTATTGCATGTTGACCTTTCCATCACAATAAGCACTTAGCTAACTGCTAATTATTTATCCATATATTATCTGTCTTTTTTTTTTAATGCCATGCACTGGTAAGCATGTTTATTCAGATATCTGCTTCCCTGAGAGCCAGCCTATTAAACCCTGGCTCTGCTTAGATTAGTCCTGTGACAACCCTGTAAAGTAGAACACAGGACCTTACCTCACATACCTTACTCACCTCCAAGTCAAACCAGTAAGCCCCACAGTCCCCTGCAGAGAAAATTTACAAAGAATGGGCTTCTTCAAAATTTTCCTTTAAATCACTCTTTTCCAGTTTTTTTTTCTCTATATCTTAAGCATGTATAAGGCCCATGTAAACAAAAATTCTAACCAATTTTAGTTATGGGTTTAAAAACCTAATGTTTAATTCTAAGGAATCTTTGTGGTTTGTTTCCCTCCGATTTGAATTGTGCTAAATCCTTGTAAATGAAAAGCCATTGTCTTCAGGCATTGTATCTTTACTGTTACAACTAAAACTAGAATCCTGTCAGAAAGATGAGTTGTAAAATTACCAAATAACTATTCAGACTGTACTTTGGAAGAAAAGTAAGGGGGAAAATAGCTAGGAAATAGAAATATTACAATGCAACCAACATGTTCTCATGTCCAAAAGCCTGCTCAATTGTTCATATTTGAAAGCCATTTCATTTCAGTCACCTTTCAAACAAAACTAAGTATGCCCCATGCTCCAACTCAGAGATAGTAAGTGATAAAACCCTGAAAGCCCTTAAAAGGTATTTTTAAAGGCTGCATGCACATCTGATTGTGTAAGGTGTACAAACCCACTAGAAAATACATAAAATATATAGGCAATCACCTAAGAAGATCGGGGTATTGTGCCTCCAGGCTGCACCTGGCAGATGCAGAGATCCTGAATAAGGCAGAATAGATTGCAAGGACCATGCATTCTTAACTGAGAAAACAAAATTGCACATGTTAAAAGATATCCAGTCTGTACTCACATTACAAACAGAAATGTTTATTACTCTAAAAGAAAGAACTAACTCACTGAAGAAGTTTACTGGGGTTTTGGCAAACGAAAAAATCTTTACAATGATATTCAAGTTTAAAGCCCATTTTTGTATTTATTAGCTATACACTGAAGCTGTATACTCTAACTACTTAACGACCATGCAATCTTGTCTAAGGAAATGGTATAAGAAATGCATTAAGCCTGTAAGTGTTGGCAAGAAATTTAGAAATTAAAAAAGTCATTCATCTAATATCTCTACATTACTGTGGCCAATATTTGATTTTTCTTTAGCCACTAAATCAAAATGTTGAGTTCTTAGTTCTCTTTCAAATAAAAAATATTTATCTAAATAGCACTAGGCTTACCTTAACTTTTTAATTGTGGAGATAATAACATATAATGAAGTCACCACCCTCTAATATATTAGCTATCTACTTTATATATATTATTTTGAAATTTTTAATGATGTATGCATTTTAATTAAATTATATAATTCAAACAATGATATTTTGTTCAGGAACTACTTAAAACTGGATAAAACGTCTATATTCAGAAACAGTAAAAGAGAGTGTCACCTGGAGCTTTTGTACTCCTTTTGGAATCAAAGTTATGACCTGAGCAGCCTGTTATCTAGCTGACTTGTGACCAAAAAAGGAAAACAAACAATTGCCTAAGCGATAATTCGTGTGCGCTCATGGCCGCGGAGCCCTTCGGTGTCTCTGCTTTTTCACTGTATCTGATGTCGATTTCCCCCTGCGCTCCTTCATTTGTAGGGTTACAGCATTGGTGGATGCTCTCAGCACTGAAGACTAAGCAGTGTGCTTGGTTATTGTCTCCCAAACTCATTCTAACCTGTTGGGATCCCAGGAAAGGCAAGAAAGCAGGTGTGCTGCACACCTGTAATTCCAGCCTAAGGAAACTGAGGCAGGAGGATGACACATTCAAAGCCAGCCTGGGCTACAGAGTGAGACTTCCTCAACAGATCACAACAACAATGATAAAAAAAAAAAAGAAATTCATAAAAGTGAAGATAAGAAAGGAAGCATTTTGTACCCACATCAAAAAAATTGGCAAAGAGAATAGGACAGGTTAGACCAACTTAAACAGGTATCTAGCTCCAGAGCATTCCACCCAACAGGTGAAGAACACACGTTCCTCTCCACAGGTATGGAATCTTCCTAAAAACAGACCACAAAAGAAGTCTGAAGGAATCAACAGAATGGGTCATTTATTGCATCTTAGCAGAAGACATCTTGAAACCAACAGCAAGAGAAATAACAGGCACTGAACAAATGCTTAGAGACTGAACAATGCACTCACAGACCAACAGTGGCTCGTGTAAGAAAGCACGGAAGTCATTTTTGTATGTTTGCTTTTCATGACAGATTGTCTCTGTGTAACAGCCCTTACTGTCCTGGAACTCGATTTATTAACCAGGCTGGCCTTGAACTCACTGAAATCCCCTGTCTCTGCCTCCCAAGTGCAAGACTTAAAGGCGTGTGCCAACACCTGGCTAGAAGAAATTTAAATTTTCTATAAACAATTGAAAATTAAAGCACAATGTACTAGAGAGGATTCTGTTAAGGTGGTTCTAAAAGAAATGCATAGCTACTGGTGCTCATTAAAAATTCAAAATGATCTTAAGTAAATAATTATATGTCAAGAAATAATAAGAATGAAGAAAAAATTAACAAAATGGTTACTGAAAGTACAATATGTAGGCTCAATAAAACAAATGTTGTTTCTTAAACAGTTAAACAAAACTGATAAGCAGCTATTCTAATCATTCAAAGAAAGAAAGCAAAGACTCACATTAATAAAAAGAAGAAATTTTTAAAAAGGGAAATTGCAACAGATTTCTACAAAGGAATCATTAGGAAATAATTTGATAACATATGCCACTAAAAACTGGGAAATCTAGAAGAAATGGATAAACTGAGAGACCTACCAATACTAAATCAAGAAGATATAAATCATTTTAAAAGACAAGTAACAAGCAATAGCACTGGAGCAGAAAGAGAAAACTTTTTCCTTCCAAAAGAATCCAGGAGTATACAAGTTCTCCCATAAATGCTAGCAAACCTTTTAGGAAGAGCTAACACTTCTGAAACTGTTTCAGAAAATGGAAAGGGAAGGGCTATTACCAAACTCACTCTACTAATCTAGTATTGTCTGTCCTGATAACAAACTAGACACAGATTCAACAACAACAAAAGAAACTATAGGTCAATTTCCATGGTGGACAGAGATGCAAAACATCTCAATAAAATGTTTGCAAAACAAATTTAACACATTAAGAGAACATACCCCAAGCCCAAGTTAATTTCATCCTAGAGATTTGAGGTTAGGTCACTCAGTGTATGCAAATCAGTGACGTAATTAGCAAGACAGGCTTACAAACAGAAATCACATGACCACCTAAATAGATGTAGAAAAGGCTTTCAACAAAGTTCAGCTTCTCTTCATGATAAAAGCCCCAAAGAAATTAGGATAGAAGGAACATATCTTGACATAATAAAAGCTATGTGGTAAACCTATAGCTAACACTATACTGAACAGGGAAAAACTTAAAGCATTTCTCTAAAATAAAAAATAACACCAGGGAAATGGAGAGACAGCTCAGTGATTGAGAGCACTGGCTGCTCTTCCAGAGGACCTGAATTCAATTCCCAGCAACCACATAGTGATTCACAATCAAAAATCTCTTATAAGTAGTTTTTAAAAGTGTCCAGCATCTTTACCCATCCAAGAAATAAAGTTAACACTGAGTTGAGATTCTCTCCCTCAAGTCTGTACCTATCTGCAAGAAAACCCACAACTACAAATGTGGGTGAGGCTGGTGGGGGTGTAACCTTTGTAATCTGCTGATGGAAATGGACAGGTAAAGCTTTCATGGAAATTAATATAGAGAGAGCTTTGCTGAGGGATGGTTTATCTGTATGCTGTAAATATGTGTTGCTACCATTGGTTAATAAAGAAGCTTCCTTGGCCTGTGGAAAGACAAGATATAGCCAGTTGGGAAGTCCAAGAGAGATACAAGGAGAAGAAAGGCAGAGTCAGGAGAGACCCTTGGGGCCACCCAAAAAGCAAGATGTGAAAGTACTTGTGAGCCACCAGCCATGTGGCAATACATAGATTAATAAATATGAGCTCATTTAAGATATAAAAGCTAGCTAGCAAGAAGCCCAAGCAATAGACCAAACAATTTGTAATTAATATTAAGCCTCTTAGTGATTATTTTATAGGTGGCTGTGAGACCACAGGACCCAGCAAGACAGAGAAAAGCCATCCAGTCACAGAGCTTCCTCAAAAACTAAAAATTAAACCACCATATGATTCAGCTATAGCATTGCTGGTTAGATATATATTGGCGAAATTTTATTATGGTATCTTGGAACAATTTGCAAACCTGCATTATATCTTTTATATTCTTCCTAACCATAGAGTCAACGTTAGCCTATGACAGTGGTATTCATTTTGTAACAACTCTAACAAAGTCATTAGAGAGATGTAATCACAGCTATGACTTACTTCATCTTAGACTAGATTCATGCTTTCATGAGGTAAGACGAGGAAGAGGTATCTAAGGGGCCATTAAGACTCCTGGTCAACTTCATAGTCAGTTACTCTGGTCTTCAACAGTTTCTGCACCCTGGTGAAACCAAATAGACTAGTACAGCTCCTTTGTCTAAGGAAATCTTCCTGGAAAGGATGCATGTCTTGGAAGTCTGTTGTGCACTGCAAAATTACACCGGTTTCTTTAAGAATCATGGAGCATCCCTTGCTTTCTCAGACTACATAAAGCCAGCCTAGAGAGTGATTCAAGGGCAGGATTCTGCTTCATCACAGTGCAGTCACCCAGGGAACTGAAGCCTTTGAAGATCAGCCTGAGTCTTTCTAGCCAGGATGACTGCAGTTCTGTTGAGCCCTGCACTGACTCTATCCACAGAGCAAGGAATCCACAGAGCAAGGAGCTGCTCAGTTCCCAGGGAACAGAAACAAAGACCCTCCTTCTTCTCAAAAGAATAGATTAAAAAAAAAAAAAAAACACCGTGCTTTGCTAGAGCCAAATCCACTGCCCACAGAGTGAACACAGTACTGATTTTACAGGGGAGAGCTTTCTGGTTCAGCATATACACTATTCATAATATGCTGGGTTTTATCCCTCTCTGTAAACATTTGTAAAGTTCTGAAGCTCTGGAATCAGCCTGCATTTGCTCAAGTCTCTAAGCTACCACCTCCTAAGTTTTCACTGTGTCACCACAAACAAGGTGCTTATTTCTATGCCTCAGTTTCCACATCTATAAAATGATCACAATAGTAACACCTATTTTTCCCCTGGGGTTCTTGGAGTTAAATTATTTACTGTATAGTGGGTACTGTATTAGGTACCACTCAACTAACATGAATGATTCCTTTTATTATCTGGAACTCAACCCATGTTTCTCAATCACATCCTGGGGTCAGTTTGCCCCCATCATATAAGAATGATGGTGCTGGTTGTGGTGACACAGGCCAGTAAGCAAATGTCGAAGGCAGGAAGACTGAGTTCCAGACCAGCCTGAGCTACATTAGAAGAAGCAGAAAGAAGAAGAAAAAAAAAAAAAGGAAGAAGAGGAGGAGGGGGAGGGAGGAAGAGGAGGAAGAAGAAAAGGAGGAGGAGGAAGAAAGGGATGATGGCCATCATTACATATTCAATGCCATCGCCAGCTCACTGAAGACATTCCTCCCATTTGGTTCACTAGAGCCGTAAGGTCTCCTGTGAGAACCATTTCCATGTAGTCACCAATTTCTTCTCACTGAATTTTTCACATCAACATAAATATCATTTTATTGTAGCGAAATACCTATAGCAGTCTTACCTATTTCCCTTTTAACTATTTTGAGATGTGCAGTCTGCAACTGTAAATACCATTGGGCCTATAGTGGTTACCACTATCTATTTCCCAAAATGTCCTGTGTTCTCCACTAAAAATGTATCCCCAGTAGGTAATAGTTACCTATGCCCTTCTCCCAGCCCCTGGTCAACAGCATTCTACTCTCCATTTCTGTGAACCTGACTGTTCTATAGACATCGAAGCAGAGTCATATTTGCACCCCCCTTTGCATTTTGTGGGGTGAGGAAACACAAGTATGCAGCGGGCACACAAAGAAAAAATGCTCTGCAAAGCAGAAGGACACTCCGAAAACACTCAGTCTCTTCCAAGTGCTAGGCATTTAAGGTCTCTGCAGAGGTTTCCTTCTCTAATTTAAGGTTGGTCATTTTGAAGGACAGGAGTTGATTGGCCCACAGCTGTTGTGTAGCCAATTCTCATCTGGCCTTTGATTTGTGTTAATCCATCAGTAGAGGACCTACTGGTGAGAGAGAAATGTCTACAAGGCCTTTGTTTTAGGATGTCAGGCTTTCATCTCAGGTCAGGAGAGTGAGGAAGAAGCCAGCCATCTTGGAAGTTTGCCACCTTTACTATCTAGCTGTTTCATAATCGTTCATTCTACCATCTCACAGGTTACCTTAGCTACTGTTAGGTGTTTGAGAACACCAACCACTGATAAAGGGGTGACAAGGGAGGGGTACCTGTCAGAGTATCTCATAGAGGAGTCAAATCTAAGAGGCCATGGTAAATGATCCAGAACATAAGCAAACCATTTGGTGATAGTGTATGTCTCTGACGTTTGCCATACCATGGAGGTAGCATCTTGATGGATTGGTGCACGGAGGAAATCTCAAGGCTTTTAGGTAGAAATAGGGCTAAGGAAATAGCCTCAGATCATGAGGAACTGAGTTGGGCTGACTTGGGTGATAATCCCAAGCTTTGAAGAGTTGTTTAACCCCAGCCTGACCATTTCACTTCATGCCTGGATAGTAGAAACAACTCACCTTGCTCCCTGTCAAACCACAAAAACAGCTGTACCTTCCTGAAAGCTACCTGTGTATATGTCCTTGGTTCCTTCATCCCACAGGAAGGCTAGGTAGGGCTCTAGCTGTTCCAGTAAATGGCCTTAGGCTATTGAGACTGAGTCGGCCTCTTCTATGCTTCACTTTTCCTACCTCAGGTATAAAAGCTGGGACCCTTTTAGGGTCTTCTGGGTAGAAAGTCCTCTCTCTCCTCTCCCCAGGGTCATTTCTTGAGGAGCATAGAAGCCCTTAAGGCTTATTATGAGGCTAAACCGTTGTCATCTGAAAGCTCCAGCCTTCGTGGCCTCTCACTTCGGGAGGCCACAAACCTGTGTTCTTGGGGCTTGACTGAGTCCATGTAAGCCCAGCCTGACGCCACTCCACTCACTTCCAAGTCCTCCCTCTCCCTCTTCCCCAGACACTGATCTCTGGGCTAAGAGGCCTTTGGCCATTTGGCCAATGCCGTCTACCACCCAGATTCTGCAGGACGAGGTAACTGCCTGGGTTTAACTCAGAGGTGCCCTGAGCCACCCAGAAGCTCTCAGAGTTTTTCACTCCTCTGAATCACAAAGGCTCTAGGATCCAGGAACCTCCCATGTTTAAATTTGTGATTCCTCCAAGTCTTACAAGCACTGGGATGTACCCTCTGCTCCACATTCACCTTCTCCCTAAACCTGGGGTATGCCTCAGGCAGCGGATGGCACTCTATCAGTCCTACCTTTCCCTTCTAACTTGAACCAAATTTTATAACGAGAGCTCTAAATGATCTATCCCACAGAAGTCTTCCTGGCTTGTCTGGAAGATCTTCTTAAAAATCTGCTATTTATGAGCTCCAGACCACCAAGCTCATTCAATTATTTGTTAAACTCTGGCTCCAGTACCCCCTCAATAATGGCCATTGATGGCCCCAATTTGGAACTTTGGATTTTGAAATATTTACAGACCTAGACAACTTTCTCAAGGGAAATGGTGGGTGATCTGGGCTTCTCCTGCCTTTTCTGTAATTCCTTTTCTTCCCTCATACCGTTCACACCACTGGAAATGGACATTGTAGAGCAACACCTGGATCACTCTATAAAAACTCATTCCACTTCCGAAAACAATTCACCCAGATAACTCAAATCTATGATCTTACCTGGCATGATAATGCATTATACCCTGACCTCTACCCTTACCCAAGATGAAAAGGACCATATCTCAAGGTAGACTGGGACCATGTTGATAAATTCCATCAACAAAATGACACTCCTCCCTCAGGGGGAGGCAGCCCTTATAAGGAACCCAAATTCTAATTACCAGCACACTGGCACAGAGACAGAAGCCTGACAGTTAACTGTAACTTATTTAGTTTAGGACATGCCACAAAATGCCCACTCAAGAGTCAACTTTGACAAACTGAAAGAGGTCACTCAGGGCCCATTGGAAACTCTACTCTTCTTACTCACGTCACTGAGGTAATGACAAGACACACAAACCAATGCAGAGCTAACTCTCCTGGGGGATCTTGGATACTACACATCTACTTCTTAGGTCAGTCTGACCTAGACACTAGACACAAGTTCCAAAGACTAGAAAAGGGATCTCACACTTCTCAAAATGATCTTCTACACACAGCCTGTAAGGCTGTCAACAACAGGGAGGGTAAGAGAGACAGTATGCCAGCTTCCACTTCCTGAAAACCCCTCAGGACCCAGTCCTCCTGAGGAGATGGATCCATCCCCACAAGCAATTGGGCTAAGGAGAGCCCTAACCTCATAGCCACCCTCCAACACATGAGAGGCTGGTTGGGAGCCTTCAGTTAGGCCTTATGTGGAAATCTGGAGTCTCTAGAGAGTCAAAGCAAAACCTTTAACCCCAAATATAAAATTCATAGACATGATTCTTAGAAACAAATGAAGGTTCCCTTTCATGAGGTCATAAAAGCAACATTGAAAACAACTTCAGACATCTAATAAAGTGTTGTACTTAACACACAGTTTTCGTTGACTTGTCCCATGTAAAATTTTACCTGGCAAGAAAATTGACAAGGAAGGAGACGGCAGGGTATTTTGAATACTTGGAAAGTGGAGAGAATGCTTGTTTAAGGGAAAAAGGTCATTGAGTTTCCTGGTTTTGCTACATAACACGAGTATTTTCTGAGCAATACTCAGTTTTCTCAACTGAAGTTGGGGAGATAACTTCAGTATTAATTACTAAGAGTATTAATTTCATAAGCACAGTGGCCAATAGTACCTTAATAATGCTCTTGGGACAGGGACACTCACTTTTGTCAAGCCTGGGGCTGGAGAGATGGCTCAAGGGTAAAGAGCATTACTACCAGGCTTCAGGCAAGTGACTTATCCACGGAGCCATCTCACTCACCCTTCATCGACTTTTAGTTTCGAAACAATCTTAGAAAACTACACTGCCCAAGTAGATGACCCGTCATCCCATAGCCCATGTTGTGGTTCCTGGGTTCCAATGACCTTTCTTCTCCACCCCACTACAGCCAACCACCCTGCCACCAGGAACTCCTTCACCCCACGACCCACCCTGCCACCAGGAACTCCTTCACCCCACGACCCACCCTGCCACCAGGAACTCCTTCACCCCACGACCTACCCTGCCACCAGGAACTCCTTCACCCCACGACCTACCCTGCCACCAGGAACTCCTTCACCTCCAGTCTTAAACTTTGATTCCCTACTCCTCCTTCCTCACCCCTCCATCTGCTCTCTAACCTTATTAACTCTTCCCTCCTGTCTGGCCCCAACCCACTCCCACGTGCTCTGAGCAATTCTAACGTCCCACTATCCTTTGGCCTCACTTGTTTGTACCTCCTAATTGGAAGTCTATTCACTTCTTGGAGAGAGACCATTGAGAGATCTGTCAACCCATGTTCCCTTATCAGCCAACTCACGTGCTCCTTTGTTACTCATCTCTCTGGCTCAAGATGTTTCTCCTGCTAAGCAAGTGCATACTCATTCCTATTTTTGCACAATAGGAAAACAAGGATGAAGCAACGTTCACTCTCCATGTCACTGCAGCAAACCTATTGATAAGTTGTCACTGGAAGCCAAATCTGCCTGATTCTGCTCAGCCATGGAGAAGGAAAATTAGGAAGAAAATAGAAAGCCCTGACTTTTGTCAAGTTGGCACAGTCTAGAGTCATCTAAGGAATGCCTATATATTGAGAAATTGTCTACATCAGATTGGCCTATGGCATGTCTGGGAGGAGGGATAGCTTAGCTGTTAATTTATGGGGGAGGGCTCAGTCCACTCTTGGCGACTGCATTCCCTAGGCAGGTAGACCTGGACTGCATGAGCCTAAGAGTGATCAACCAAGAAGCATTCTTCCATGATTTCTACTTCAACCTCCTGCCTTGGCTTCCTTCAGTGATGAACTGTGACATACAAGATGAAATAAACCTTTTCTTCCCTAAGTCGCCTTCACTCGAGTTATTTATCACAGCAATAGAAAAGATATCAGAACATATGGTAACAGGGATTCACTGAATAATGTTTACTAAGGAAACAGTTGAGCTTGCTGATGAAGTAAATAGGTTGGAAGAAGAAAAGGAAGTCACTGATCCAAACACTTTCACACTCTGTTTCTCCAAAGTTACAGATGTTGACTTTCCACCATATTCAGAAAACCTTCTAAATGTAGTAGGTTTAAAGTGACATTACTAAAGTCAACACTTGAATCTTCTAAAGCTATCTCAGTTAGTGGGGACATGGATATCCTGGTTCCTTACCACAGTCCTTTGCAGTATTTGATAAGTTGGTGCTCTCCAGCCATTTAAGCAGAGTCAGCCAAAGCTGGGAAAGCTTGGGACTTAACACAATCTTCTCTTTCTAAAAGAGTTTAAAAACACTTTCATTCATACATATATTTGTTATTCAAAGTGATAGATTTCAGAATGGCAGTCTATCATTCACACTGTGCATGTACACATACACACAGACACAGAATTTTTTTTACTAAATCCACTGCATAATAACCTGTGTACCATTTTCTCTACCTGTCCACATACTGAGATGTTCTGTGAATCAGTTCAGTTCTCAAGTGGTTGGCCCTTGTTTTTCTCAGTTACATTTCCTTTTAGAATCAAATGCAAACTCCAGCTTTACTCTGCAGAAAACACAGAGCCAGGGACCCAGTAGAACAATTCTGAACATTCCTTTAAAGTCCATGTACCCCAAGGAAGTGTGTCATCTCTAGCTTTTTTTTTTTTTTACATGCTGTAAACACACACACAAACATACACACAGAGAGCTAAAAATCCACTGATGGGGTGTTTTGGGCCTAATATTGGTAAATACACAAAATGGTCAAAGTGTTAAAATAATGTAAAGACCCCAGGAGATAATATACAATGCTGTGACTGTTGGCTCTTCACACTACAACTTTTACAGGACTTCCACAATTGAGTCATGTCCATTCTGTGTTTGTCAAACAAGTCAAAAGTATTAAGCAAAGACATTATCTTCTGGTAAGCAAAGAGGCTTCCACAGCCTTAGAAACAACTCCTATAGCATTTGGAGTTAAGCTTTACAGAAAAGCCAAGTAAAAGCTCATACAAACTGGAAGGAAAACCTGGTATCTGCTTAGAAGATGTGAGCAACAAGAATACTTGTGCCCTGAAACTTATTCAGTGATCAAAACACGCATGCATGTTACCTTACATGATAGCTCCCACCCTATGTGTAAGGCACCCTATGTGTAACCCTAACCCTAAGAAACTTGAATCCTGAGTGTGTTCACATATACTCAAGGTCGCATGACAGTCTCAAGTGGGAGGGTAGGCAGGTCAGCGCTGAGGAGCCAGCGTTGCCTCTAGGTTCTCTCTGCCCTACAATGCAGAAGAAATGAAGGCATGCAGCGGATGGCCCTCAGAGCCTGGCAATACACTCACGTGTAAGGAGCTTGTAAAGCCCTTTCAGTCAGCATGTTTGAAATCTCATCTTCGCTTATTGCACCAAAGTATGTGGTTATTTCCAAAATTCCTAGTAGATCAATTCTTTTCTTTAAAATGTAATTGCTCTTGTGTTAGTCATGGAAGTTTAATCATTTGTGAGAATAAAACAGCTCTATCTTTACCAGACCTCTTTGCAATCACTTAGGTAAACAGTCCACAGCCATTTGTATGGGGTAATGGGTTCAATGTTATAAAATCTGGAAATATTTTACTATACTATACTGCTGTTACAGGCATTTCTTATTTTGAATTTCAGTTGTCTCCACCCACCACCTCATCTTACAGGGGGAAAAATTTTTATAACAACCCACAAGTGAAAAAACTAATTATGACGCATGCCCAGATCCATCCATAGACTGCAAATGATCCTATGGGCTTGTTTCTCCATCCCACTTCCTGCTCTGTTCACAAAACACAATCACATTCCTCTTAGCCCAGCTCTATGCATGCAAAATATTCTCTTCCTGGATACAACCCTGCAGTTGCACAAGTGCGGGGGGGGGGCAGCAACAAGGCTAATCATGCACTGGTCAGTGGAGAAGAAAAAGAGAAAGTTTTCTTGAGGCAGGTGTAGATCTTCATTGTCAATGGCTATGAGAATGCTTGGATGTGTAGGTGCCTGTGTGCAGAAACATATGTGTATACAGGTGTGTATACAATTCATGTAGAGGTCAGAAGTCAGCCTTGGGTGTTGACTGCCCTCCACTCCATTTTCTTTTTAAGGTAGAGTATAACTATGTAGCCCTGGTTGGCCTAGAACTCAGTAAGTAAACTAGACTGGCCTCGAACTCAGAGATCTTCTTGCTTCTGTCTCCCAAGTGCTGGGACTAATTAGGTGCACCATCACAGCAGCACCATCTCATTTTTTTTTTTTTTTTGAGACAGAATCTCTCACTGAATGTAGAGAGATTGCTGATCCCACAGGTTGGCTTCCTGATTCAGCAAGGCCTAGAAATGTTCCCATCTCTCCTGCAGTGCTGGGATTACAGACTTTTTAAGGTGAACTCTGAAGCTACAACCCATGTACTCATGCTTCTGTGACTAGCACTTGCTGAGTGAGCTATATCCCCATATTTTATGCATATGCATGTTTGCATGCATGTTTGTGTATCACGTGCATGCCTGGTATCCAGAGAGGCCAGAATAAGTTTTCAGATCCCCTAGATCTGAAGTTATAGGTGTTTGTAAGCCACCATGTGTGTGAAATCAAACTCAGGGTATCTGCAAGAACAGCAAGTATTCGTAACCACTGAGCCCACTTTCTAGGACTTTCCCCTCCCCACCCTGTGCCAAAGTTTTGTTTTTCCATTTTTGGATGTATTGAGTATTTGCCTGCATGTGTCTGTGCACTGTGTGCATGCCTGATGCCTGAGGTCAGAATATGGCATCAGATCCCCTAGAAATGGGGTTACAAAAAGTTATGAGCTGCCATGTGGTTCCTGAGTCCTCTGGAAGAGCAGCCAATGCTCTTCACTGCTGAGCCATCTCTCCAGCCCATTTGTGTTTTTATGGAGTTCTGTGATGCTATGTGCATACTGATAGCTGATGATTTTTCTAACTCTTTCAGTAATCACTAATCCTGAGGTTTTATAGATACTCTACCCTCACACTCTCTACCCAATGAAAACCACAACAAAATCTTAAAAATAACAGAAAGGGGATAAACTCACATGAGCTAAAACCAAAGGTGAATCCTTTGTATTTTGTCTATTAATATGAACTTAACTAATATCCCAAATACTTATAACTCATCAACAGATCCAGTGTCTGAACTTTGTCTCCAAATCCACACATATCCCATTACTTAGATTCCTTCTGTGTTTTAGTCACTCAAAGGTCACCCTTGTGATCTGTACTGAAATCTGTACATGTACTCTCTTTTTTTCACAGAGAAAAAATGGTTTAGTGGTGATACATATTTCTGAAGTCAGTCTATTAAGTTAGTCATTTATTCTCTGGATTTGTCTTTGGGAAGTTGGCAGGACCTATATATCTATTTCTGAATGTTGAAGAAACTGGTGTGAAAAGTGCTCCTACCTCTTACAGTTTTGAGAATAAGATGAGTTGATATTGTAAAGCACCATGGAAATACTCAGTATTAGTAAACACAATGAAAAACTTGGGGGCAGAGGTGACCTGGGGAGATGACTCAGTGTGCAAGCCTGAGGGCCTGACTTTGATTCCTAGAATCCATGTGAAAAGCCAGATGTAGGAGTATACATCTGTAATTCTAGGACTCTCCCTGGAAAGGTAGGAAGCCAAGACAGAGAAATAGCCCAAAAGTTTGCAGGCTGGCTAGCCTGGGGTAAGCTATACAATGGTAAATACAACAAGGCTAAAGGTAAGACTCCCAAGAGTTGTTCTTTGACGCCCCCCCACACACAACACACACACACACACACACAGAGAGAGAGAGAGAGAGAGAGAGAGAGAGAGAGAGAGAGAGAGAGAGAGAGAGAGTACTTGCCAGCATGCACACAAAGCAAAAACTTTTAAAACATCTTTTTGTAATCAACCTTTTTCTATGTAACTAATGTACTAAAAGCAGGAGGTTTAGATGGTAACATGACTCAGTGGGTGAAGGAGCCTGCCACTCAGGTGATGATCCAAACTCATACGGTAAACAGAAATAACACCTACATATTGTCCTTTGAATTCTACCTGTGCACTCTGCCAGCTGTACATCCACACACATGCATCCATGCACACAGAATATTTAAGGTGATGGGGCTTTCCCAAAGTCAAGTTCTATTCTCTGCTTGTGCACAAACAGCTGCAGGTATCCGTCAGGAGGCAAGTGAGGTCCTTCAGAAAACTGGAGTGGATAAGCCTGTAACTGCAGCACTCAGAAAGTGGAAGTGAGCTGACCCCGAGTCCAAGCTTAGCCTGGGAAACATCCAAATCCTGTTTTTAGTACTAGTGGTCTTCAAAACAGACTACAAAACTCCCAGCACAAAGGATGCAGGAGAAACAAACAGAGAGAAGCTACAGGGGATACAATTATAAGAACAGAGTCTAAATTCTCATGACCAGCCACAGCTGTACAAACAGAGGCCCTTGAGGCAAAGAAGCTCAAAATGGTCAAGGAGGAAAAAAACCAACGGAGTTTTTGTAGAAACCACTGGATCCCTGGGATGGAAGGAGGGAGGTGAGAGGAGGCTGGACCATGATTCTGTGGTGGACTTCTTCCCTCAAATGCACAAGGTCCTGGGCTTGTTCCTCAGCTCTGAAAAGAAATTATACCAGGAGTGATTGTAAGTTCAAGGTCAACATGTGTTATATGATGAGACCCCCCCATCCTCTAAGGCCTGCAGAGTGAAAGATTCATCAAAGAGACAAAAATTAATTGAGGACTTTTAACTTGTTAATTTAAGAAAGTATAAAAATATGTGAGCATCTCTCAAAGAATGTGCATTTTCTTCTAGTCTCTCAAATTTTGATATGATGTGGCATTTTATATGAAAATTCTTATTTAAGTCTGATTTTCCCTATAAATTTGAACTCCTGTTACCTGCTTGTGTTAAAGTTTGAGATGAGAGGTTTTTTTCCCGGACTCTCGAAACATACATTTGCTCAACCTCAGAAATCTAACAGAGACATGAGTCTACACAGAGCATAAATGAATATCAATTAAAGCATTACAACTATTGAAAATGTCACTTGGAAATGCATGAAGACTAGAAGACAAGCCAATATAACACACTCCCTTGGATCACTATCAGCTGTTATAATTTCATTAGCAGCCTGGTGTTTGTCAATGAGGAAGAAAATCAAATACTGGGCTCCATTAGGAACTGCTATGGCTTCAAATAGCATAAACATTTCTAGAAATATCTTTCAAACAACACAGGCTGACTTGTAGTTTTAAAAATCTAGCTGCTGGCTCTCACGAAATAGCTGTATTTGTCAGCCTTCTGGTAGTATAACAAAATACCTGAGGCATTTAAGTCATAAGAGAAAAGGTCAGCTTTAGCTCACCCCTCTGGAAGTTCCAGTAAAGACAGTGACCACGTGGCTTTGGGTCTCTGGTGACAGCATTGTATTACAGTGGGTTTGACAGGAACAAGTTAGGGGCCAGAGAGGAGAGACCAGGCTTTCATAAGCCCCTTCAAGGACGTTCTCCCAAAAAGCTCACATAAGGCTCCTGCACCCAGGATCCCACCACCACTCTGTAAGGCCTCCTCAAAGACTAACTCTGAAGAACTCAAACTGTCTTCAAACCACAGCAGAAGCCTGAGAGAGTCAGGGCTTGCTTCCCAAGCCTGCCTCTCTCTCTCTCTCTCTCTCTCTCTCTCTCTCTCTCTCTCTCTCTCTCTCTCTCTCTCTCTCTCTGTGTGTGTGTGTTTCTGTCTGTCTGTCTGCCTGCCTGACAGCCTGTGTAAACAAAGCCTTTCCCAAACTTCCTCTTCCAACCTGGGAAATCTCCAAGTGCTTCGGGAAAGCAAGCATCCGCATTCCCACGTGGCCAGGTGAGAAAGAGGGGTCTGGGGGTAAATCTGTGCTTAGCCCAACAGCAAATGTTGATGCAGTTCCCGTTTCTGCTATTTTCTTTTCCACTTAGCCAAGAACTGCCATTTTAACATGTTTCTTAATTAGGTTCACACTGTAAATACTACATTTGTTTTATTCTGTGGAACCCACATCTTATTTTTAGTTTTTCATGTTTTTCTGTTTTCATTTATAAAACAGATGCTTGTCTCAAATCTTCCCAAACACTGGAGTTGGGCTTCTAAAAGCTCCTATTTACAACTTAACAATGAAGTGAGAGGCCTTAAAAATCTTATAAAATTTGATCTGGGGCTAGCAAGATGGCTGAGCAGGTAAAGGAGATTGCTGTCAAAACTGACAAGCTGAGTTCCATGCCAGGGAATCCGCACAGGGGAGAAAACACACGCACAAATATATTTAATAATTTTAACTAAATTTTTCACTTGAATTTAAGGAAAGGTAAAATGGAAAATATCTGATTAACATTATATATCACCTAAAAATAATCCTGAAAACAAAAAGCATAATGTAGACAATAATGACAATATCCGGGGTTGTCCATGTGTCCTGAAGGTGCCAGTACTCAGCTCATGATGGCGCTACACCCCAGCTGGAAAATGCCCCTTATATACTCCCTTTTAGGTTTCTTTTGTACGCATGTCCTTTTTATACTGACATAAAACATGAACTCCCCCCCAATCCAAATATGTTTTTTTCCCACTAAGACTTGGGAGTAGGGCTGACTGTAGTGATGTACACCTAGCATCCCAGCACTTGGGAGGCTGAGGCAGGTGGGTTTTGAGTTCATGCCCATACTGGGTAAGACTCTGTCTAAACACAGACTCGAGTTATTTACTGTTGACTGGGCGTTACTATGAGCCAGATACAGAAGCTTCAGTTACCCTAGCCTTTCCCCTGTCAAGTGAACTCCCAGGGACAAGGGTCAGCTAAATCTTCCTCATTGCTTTCTCTTCCCTAAGTTGGCCTGGCAGAGGTCTCCAGGTCTGTCCTGTCTTCAGTATCCTCAGTTTCTGATGCCTAGGCTCTTCTTCTCCATCGCTCACACAAGGCTGTCACAGTGAACATTCTAGAATCTCAAGTCTAAATCCAAGTATCAACAAATCAATCTTTTATAAATTAGACTGCGTGGACTTGCAGTTCAGGACAGAGTGACAGACTAACAGATAACCAAATACTTAGAGATAGATGCTCACAAAAACAGGAAAACAACACCTCTGCTCCAGACACTCCCTACAGCATACCTCACTTGCCAGAGTTAGACTGAAGTTAGCCTGAGATGTCTTCTTTCCTTAAAGAAATTTGCTCCATGTCCTTTTAAAGTCATGGAGATTTTGCTTGCCTGGCAGTTCACAACCAAAGCCTTCTTTTATGACAAGGCAATTATGGATTCTAATGAACACTATTTTGATAAGGATAATTAATAGCTCTCATACTTAAATAGCAGTTACCAACCTATGGTTCTGCAAAGTCATTCTCTGATATCCTGAGCCTCAGCCTTTGTCTTCTCGCCTAACATTTCCAATTCACAAGCCTTTTCACCTTTTCCTGGTTCATACAAAAACAGCTCTCATCTCCAAGGGAATAAAGATGGTTTATTCTGGAGCCAAAGATGAGTGGTTATGACCCCAGAACATAAGATCCAGGTGTGGTGGCTGCTTTTATGTCAACCTGACAGAAGCTGGAATCATTGAGGAAGAAGGAGCCTCAACTGAGAAAATGTCCCACAAGATTGGCCTATGGGCAAGCCTATGATGAATTGTCTTGATTGATGATTAATGGTTGATGTGGACCCAGCCACTGTGGGTGGCACCATCCTGGATGGTGGTCCTGTGGTGTATAGGAAAGTAAAATGAGTAAAACATGAGGAGCCATCCAGTTAACAGCATCTCTCCATGGCCTTTCCATCTGCTTCTTCCTCCAGGTTCCTGTTCTGATTTCCCTCAGTGATAGACTGTTACCTGGAAGGGTAAGATAAAATAAACTCTTTCTTCCCCAAGTTGCTTCTGGTCATATTTTTATTACAGCAATAGAAACCCTAATACATCCGATTACCCCAAATACCATGTTTCAATGTGGGAAGAGTTTCATGGAGTTATCAGAGAAACAGAACAAAGGTACCAGCTGTAGTTCAGTATCCAGTGGGAACTCAGCAGGTACCTATGTTGCAATGGAGCAGGGTCTCTGGTGTGGCCTCAGGTGATCTGACAGGCTGGAAGGTAAGAGTCCATTTGCACTTTCCAACAAGGATTTTACCTCATAGTCACAAGGATGTTAGATGAAACAGGTGGCAATAAATGGCTATGTTGGGGGGGGGGATAAAGAAGCCAATTTGGGTCCGGATCTAGCTCTTCACAATTACTGTGGTTTTTAACCAGTCACTCAGCCTTAGAATCTTCCCACAGATGTGTCTTTTTTTCTGGGAACTTGAGTTTACCTCCTCCTTCCAAAGGCTTTTTATCTTCCAAGTTATAATTTCTCAAAGGCTGTGTGCTGAAGAGACAATGCTGTAAAGAAAACTTCTACCAATCCAGCTCCCCATCCTTGACTGCTACCTGCAATCCCCGACCCTCCTGTGAAAACTCAGGAACATCTCTAAGGAACAGGAAGCAGGAAAACTGTGAGAACCAAAGATGGAGAGTCGTGAAATGCTGACTTCCTACCATGACATGGCTACCACACTTATAAACTCACAGCAGAGAGAGGGAATCAAGCAAAACTCCACACATACAAAACAACCAGAGGCAGGCCAGGTTATTTAAAATCCACATAATTTCTTAAAGAAAATAAAGTACATCACAGAACGGTGGCTATTTAATTGGTATTTCTGCAGAATAAAATATTATGTAAGTGTGAACAAAATTGAGGCCTGTCCTGAAAAGACTCAGAATACACTATTAACCTTTTTGAAAGTAGAGCTGAAAACCAAAACATACATGATGATTGCTGCATTGAACTGTTTCCGTCTGCTGTCTGGGATTTTCTGAAATGCTTTGCACATGCCTGCTCTATTTTGTTCCATTGGCATTCAAGAGGAAATAAAAATGTTTTAAGAAAGGCTTTGAAAAAAAATAAAAAAACAATGTGGGGGAACAACAAGAGACAGCATCAACCTCCAAAACAGAACAAAGGAAACTCTTATCAAATAAGCAGCAGGGAAGAAAACATCTGTTTCAAATTTGACGGCCTGAAGTGGATGTGGGTGGGGCAGCCTGGGCCTGGGCCAGTGCAAAGAGCTGATAGGACATCTACTCCTCAACAGGAGGTTAACACAAGAGAGCCCATCTCACTGATCATTCTTTCTGTTAGGGAGTGGAGCATGACTCAGGACATAAAGGGAGTCCCTTAGGCAGGACAGTGTCAAAAGACAAAATACCAGCATTATATAAGCAAATGAGGTAGGGGAGGATGGCCAGCACCTTGCAGTGTGCACCCATGCTTTCATGCAGGTACAAACATCAGGGTCCCTGGGTGTTGAGTGAGTCTGAGTCCTCACGAGCTGCGTGTCTTCGTAATGAGGAGCCCGTGTTGACGCCATCTGTCTTCTCCTATCTCAAATGCCTACAATGGTGACATCAGTGGAAGGTTCAGGCACTAGAATAAGGGATAAGAAAGGGAAAGATAACCTTGGGAGTCTTCAGGTCTTATAACAGTTAAAGCCCTTTGTTTGGGGTTTTGTTTGCATGCTTTTGGTTTGAGAAACAAGGTCTCACTATGTAGTCCAGGCTGGCCTGGAACTTTCCATCTTCCTGTCTCAGATTTCTAAATGCTGGAATTACACTGAAGTTATTTGTTAACAGTTCCATAGGAGACAGAATAAAAGCATGCATTTCATCTAAGTCCTACAAATCAAGACTGCTAGAGACAGAACCCTGTGGAAGCGCCCATTAAATGCACAGCACTGCCAAGGATGTGAAGTATCTCACTTAACTCCCACGGTGCCCTTTCCTCTCACTCTACTACTACAGAAGATATTGACACACCAAAAATCACAAGCGTCTAGGTGGTTTCTGAGCCAGGATTGAAAAGCTCTTCACCTGCTTTGTTAAGGTGGACCGGCTGGACACAGCCCCTCCCACCTCCCTGTGAGTTTGAGAATGGGACTTGTGCAGTGGGCATAAGCAGTACCTACCCCTCCTCCTGAGGCCCCAGGTCAAACTGAGGTGCTACTCCACCAGACTCCTGCTGAGAGACTAAGGAGTTGCTTCCTTATGGAGCTCCAGTAAAGCTGAGTGATGGTGGCACATGCCTTAATCTCAGCACTTAGAAGGCAGAGACAGGCGGCTCTCTTGAGTTCGAGGCCAACCCGGTCTACAAAGTAAGTTCCAGAACTGACTCCAAAGCTACACAGAGAAACCTTGTCTCGAAAAATCAAGGAAACAAAACAAAGAAACAACAACAAAAAGATGGTGCATAGATGAGGGGCTGCTTATAGGAGTGTGGGTGCTCTGCTGGAAAAGATCATGTTCCAGAGTCTACTTAGGTATTCCCTCCATAGTCACATAGAAAAGCCTCCCTACTCTGGTCCTTCCCCACCCAGGGCCTCTAGCTCTTCCCTCAAGGCCCCAGAGGAGACCTCTTGAATTAGGGCAGAATTGCATACAGCTGGGTGGCAGAGCTGCAGCTTCCATGGCCCTCCCACCTGATGCTTCTTTCAGTGAAGACATGCAGTCAACAAGCCCAGCTGTGACGAGCCTAACCCAGCAGAGCTCCTGAAGATGGAGGCAAAGACCTTCCTATACAATAGCAGCCTAGTCTGCATAGAGTTACAGACCAGCCAGGGACACAAAATGAGGCTCTGACTCCATGGGTGGATGGATAGATAGATAGATGAAAGAAAAAAGAAAGAAAGGAAGGAAGAAAAAAGAAAGACAGATAGATGATAGATGATTAACAAACAGATGATAGACAGATACCATTGCAGATATTTGGAGCTAAAAATGAAAGGAAAAGCAGAGCCCCACTCTTAGATTATCAGTACCAGTCAAGAACTGACTCTATGTGGTGATATATTGAATAACTAATAAAAATAACCTGAAATATCAGAAGACAAGTCACCCTCAGAGCCAAGCCTTGAAGGGCATGGGTTTGTGCCCCATGTTGGGCAAAAAGGCAAAAGGGCAGAACTGCCTTCTTCTGCCTTGTATTTCTTTCCTTGCCTAGTTATTTTACTTCTTTATTTAACACCCCAAAAGCTGAATTAAAAGTGGGTGCTATCACCACTTGGCTCTATTTGGTCTTGAACCCACGGGGATGCAAAGAATCTCTGTTTCCCAAGTGCTAGGTTTAAAGGCATAGGTCACCACTCCCTGACCTTCATGCTTGGCTCTGTCCTCTCATATTTCAGACTATTTTTGTTAAATATACCACAACCCTGTCTTGTGTATGATACCTTTAATCCCGTTATTAGAGAGGCCAAGACAGTTGGA
This sequence comes from Sigmodon hispidus, assembly GCA_004025045.1. Classification (NCBI taxonomy): domain Eukaryota; kingdom Metazoa; phylum Chordata; class Mammalia; order Rodentia; family Cricetidae; genus Sigmodon; species Sigmodon hispidus. The sequence continues at coordinate 27,470 of PVIH01003631.1, forward strand.
TCTCTTGAGTTTGAGGCTAGCCTGGTCTACCGGGAATTCCAGGAAAGTGGGACTTCACAGAAAAAGCGGGAGAGGGAGGATGGTACCTTGTGCTCATGACAGTATAAAGCAAGAAGCAAATTCAGACTGTAAGCATGTATAAGCACAGAAAGAACCAGAGCCCATATAGCCACAGAACAGACCTCATCCTGGATAACACGAGTGGCCACTACCTCCTGCTGAGACTTGAGCCTTTCCTCACAGGCAGACTTATGGATGCTCAGCCATAGAAATGGCCCCACTTGCTAGCATTGACCAAGCCAGAGCAAATACCTGTTATCAAGAACCTTGGCTCATATCACCCAGTAGGAGCCTGAACCCCCCAACTATCCTTTGCCAAGCTGCCCCATAGTAAATGTTAAAGGCTAGCCCCCACTTGTTTTTAATGGGTTTGATCCTGGAGGTGAATGGCTGAAGAACCTTGTCAGAGTATTTGATGCCTCTGATTTAGAAGCCTGGCTAAAGATATGCTCCGACTGTTCAAGGTGCCCTGTGTCTGGCTGGGAAGAAGGGGCAGCTAGGCTTGAGCCCTGATATCTCTTGGAAGCCCATCAGCATCATGTGCATTTTTATTTTCTAGGAATAAGCTCCCCTGAATGTCTCCAGTATGTGATCAGGTCTGCATTGTCCTTTGATGATGCCTCCAACTTTAGGGAATTTAAACAAATTGCAGGAATTTAAACTAATTGTGTAACTCAATCCTGCCTATAATCCCAGCACTTGGTGAGTTGAAGAAGATAGGGAATTCAAGATCATCTGAAGCTCTATGTTGAGTGTGAGGCCAGTTTAAGCTATTTAAGCTTAACCCGGATAAATAAATAATTAATTGATAAATCAAGTATCTAATCGAATACTGGTCTATGCTAAACGTGTTGGAATTGCCGCTTGGAGTAGTGAGTTAAAAAACGAGAAAGATTATGTCTTCGATTGTACTTACTAACATCAGCAATTTAAAGAGGCCCAATGCTCCGAAAGCAAACTCACCCACCCTGGCCTTTTCAGCCTCATTCTCACAAAGAAGAAATGATGCTTTTCTCCTTCATACAGAAGGTGTAAGTGGGGTGTGAGAATTTTTTTGCCCTCTGATGCTATACTCCTGATGATCAGAGAGCTAATATAAAAGCGCTAAACCCAGATGCAATTCTCAAGCCCTCTACTTCACAGCATATCCTTCAGGACATGCTAACTGTTGCAATAATATTTCTTCTATACAGTCTTCTACAACCCAAGTTCAATGGCACCATGATTCCAGTCAGGCCTTTCCACCTAGGATGTGCTAGTGTGTGAAAAATTTTTATACTCAAAGCAAAGTCACACCACAAGTATTAAACAAGCATCACTCCTCCCAAAACCATTGTGTTGCTTTCTTTCTGGATGACTTTGAAGATCAGAAGATGGTCATGAAGTTGAGGCCAGCCTCCCAGCAGGATCACGTGGGGTGGGGGTGGGAGCACATTTCTTGACAGCGATAAGAGGCCTGCTGGCTATCATGACCCTCCCCAGCCTATGTTGAGACTCACTCTGAGTGTTCCCTGCCTCCAGCTCCCACCTCCCACACAATTTGACTTCCTGTAAAGCCAATGTGCAGTCTTTTGGCTTTAAATCGGTGATCCTTCTTCTGGCTCTGACACAATGTGGCTCTGTGGTGAGAAAAATAGAAGGAGGGGACCCTTCTTGCTTCACACACCAGACAAGATATGGCTCTGCTTCCACTCACAAAATGAATGGGAATCTGCTCAGACTTTTGAGCAGGAGGTTGAGGGCTGAAGTCTGTTGCCCACAGCAGGGTCAGAGTCACAGCTGACACAGAAGAGGAAAACATGTGGGAAATGTAGATTTTTATTGGATGTGTTTGCTTTCAAGTATACATGGCACTGTGTGTGTGTGTGTGTGTGTGTGTGTGTGTGTGTGTGTGTGTGTGAAGGTTGTAAACCTCCACATGGGTACTGGCAACCTGCAAGATCAGCAAGTGCCCTTAGTTGCTGAGCTATCTCTCCAGCCCTGGTAAATGTAACTGAAAAGGTGAAATGTCTTTTTGGTCTGCAGGCAGCAGGCCTCACTGTCACACCCACTGCCCACTCCCCAGTTCATGTCAAACTACACTTCCTAACTAGTGACCCTCCCACACACCAGAGCTCTTCAGGTGTCTCTGTGTGATACTTATCAACTGAAGAAAAAGAGGAGCCCTCAAGTACTGAGGAAGAAAAGCCAGCTTTAAGGTCCGGTAAAGGTGCAGTGACTTTAGAGTGTCTGTAGCCTCTGTGAGCAGCTGGAAGGCAGTCTGTCACTGTGAACAGAGCTTGGGGGCCAAGCAAGTGTAGGGTGGGTTTATGTCAGGCAAGATAATCCTCAGAAGGATGCAGACCTTTGTGTGTTCAAGTACAGGTTTGTGTGTGTGTGTGTGTGTGTGTGTGTGTGTGTGTGTGCGCGTTTAGGTCAATGTCAAGTGTCTCCCTCAATCATTCTAGGCTTTATTTTTTGAGGCAATAGTCTTCCACTTGGGAGAATGTTCCCCCAAATCTCATGTGTCAATATATAATTCCCAGTCTGTTACAAACAAGAAGATGCTAGAAATATTTCCCCAGTTCAGGGTAAACCACTAAAGCAAAGTGAGAATGAGGCTCTACGCCTCTCTTTGTTGCTTCCCAGCTATGAGGTGAGACATTATTTGGGACTACCACAGGCTCCCAGCAAGATATGCCTACCGTTTAATCCATGATCCTTCAAACAGCAGGGCTGACTGTTCATGGACTAGAATCTTCAGGACTCTGAGCCAAGATGAGACATGATCTCTCTCTATAAGCTGACTGTCTCAGGTACCAGTTACAGTCACGGAAAGCCATAGATTAAGACCTGTGGTACTGCAGGAGCTGATGGGAAGCGGGAAAATAAAAGGAGCAGCCAGGCCCTGGGTGTAAAAATCAGACCAAGGCATCCTTAAGTAACAAATTAGTCACCCCAAATAACAAAGACTCCACAAATTCAACTGCTTTGAGTTGTCTCTTTAATTTCCACAAAAACATTTCATTTACAGCACCATTGAAGATTTTCACCTGCAACAGGTATGTATATATACATTGTTGTGGGGGATTCACATGCAATGAGCAAGGAGTTATTGAAACTCTTTACCTTAAAGTTTTAATAATCCGCCCCCCCAAATGCGATAGTTACACTTCAGCAGATGTACCCATGAGAATAGAAGGAGGATTTAAGCAACAAAACTCCACAATACTGTAACATAATATCGGGTCTCCAGAAAGGATGGCTCTCCCTTGACAATCATTTTTTTTTCTGGATTGTACTCACTACATTTCAGAGTGGGTTTGGTGGCTCTGGCCCCAAGGTATCAGTCCTACTGACTTACTTAGAAAGTCTGGGGCGGGGGTGGGGTGCTTAGAGAGAGAGGAGGAAGTGTGAGAAAATAACAAAGCTGCTCCATCCAAATTCTAAGAACGTTTTATATATATTTTCGTCTGATGCAAGTTTTGTTTAAGAAACTGCTTTCCTGGTGTGAATACCTTGTTCCCATTCACCATCACTTGATTGGAAATAAGCTCAGCAGCACAAAATGGTGCCAGGAGTTTAGGCAAGGACAGAGCCATAGAGAAGGCACCCTGTCAATCAATGAGCTCTAACTAAATTCAAATCAAAGGGTAGCCAAACTGAAATGTCATGTAGAAAGGCCAGCCTCGAACACAGTCTGATAACTTGGACTGCTGCCTTGGGTGACTATGTGCCTGGCTCTTGGGGTAGTTTAGTGGCTGAGTGAATGGCCTTGTAGTAAGGCTCTGGCTTCTAGCCTCTGCATAACAAAATAATTTTTAAATTGTTGGAAAGAGTGAATCCTTATCCAGGTGTGGTGGTGAATACCTATAGCCCTGGATTCAGGAGGTAGAGGCTGTGGTACAGAGAGTTTTGGGCCAGTCTGGGAGACAGAGGGTAGTGAATCCTGCAGAATGGATGATATTAAAAAAGATTTTGGGGCTTGGGGTGGGGGAGGGCTCCATCAATAATATTTGATCATGACTCCGACTAGTAGTTTAGAAATAGAAAGGGACACAAAACTCCTCCCAAGGGAATGTCTAGAGGAATTTTTTGGTTAATATAGGTTGGGGAGATGATTTGGGATTTGGGATTAGAAGCCAATAATGCTATTGAATGACATGTAATGCCTGATATGGCCTGGACACACTCAACTCTGAATGTCAGCATATCAAGATGGGGACCTTGACAAACCCACACTCCATGGAATCTTGGAGTTCCTAATATACAGGGTGTGTGTGTGTGTGTGTGTGTGTGTGTGTGTGTGTGTGTGTGTGTGAGAGAGAGAGAGAGAGAGAGAGAGAGAGAGAGAGAGAGAGATTGGTAGCCCTATGAGTGTTCATAATAACCGAATGTCAAGAAATAAAGATCCTATTTTAACACTAAGATTAGAAGATAGGAAATGGAAGGAAGCTATCAGTTCCTATAACTGGAGCTGAAGTGCTGGGAGGAAGTGATGCGCTGTCCACAGAGAACCAAAAACAGGAAAACTGTAGTTAGAGGACAAGTCAGCATGCAGGACACCTAGTCCTGATGTGTCCCACAGAGGGTGTAAGGCATATTATAATGAAAAAGCCTTTGAGGTTGGGGATATAGCCCAATAGTTGAGCATAGGCCTGGAAACCTTGAAGGCCCTGGCATTGATTGATCACCACCACTTTAGGAGAAAAATGAAGACAAGCAGAATGGAAGGAAGAGCAGGCTGGTAGACTGGGGCTGGGAATTCCAGAAGGAACCTAAGCATGCAAAAATACAAACTGACTGTCACTATTTACCTAAGCTCAAACAAAGTATGTTATCTTGTCCACCAGGTGCATAGCTGATTGCCGATTCAGGGAGGAAAAATATGAACTACCCTCAGAGAATTAAAAAAAACAAGACAACCAATGGTCCAAGAAACTCCAAGCAAAAACATCACACATTCAGAGCTAGAGGTGTTGAATACAACCATGTAGAAAAAACACATTGCATTCTCTCAATTTGATTGTACATTATTAAATGTACTTTGGCTATCTTCAAAAAGCCGTATTTCACACTGGTGCCTGTCTATAATTTGCTATGCAAGAGTCAATCAAGATGATTTTTCTGAGGTTAGATTCAATTATGTTGGGATTAAATGTATTTTTTTTCTGGAAAAATACTTCAGAGATTAAAGAATGTTATTTACATGCAAAACTAAAATATATTCTTTTAGCTAGTAGCAAGAAAACTGTAAAATTAATAGTTTTTTCCCTTAATAATAAGGCAGTGATATGAATTCAGATTTATAAGTTAGAGACAAATTTCTATTTTGGCTTCAACTAAGGCATTAAGCAGTGTTTTTATGGAGGAATCTGCTCACACATCACCCTGCTGGGTTCCTAGGGAATCCACTGAGCTGTCACATGTTTGATGCCTAAAGCAGAAATTTTGTCTTTTCTCCTCTCCTGGCTCATAAAGTGCGTATTATCTAACACAATAAACTTCTGGGAATTAGAAAGGTTTTAGATGTTTTTCTCTTTACTTTGTTTGATTTAAATCTAACCAACTTACAAGGAACAAAGAATTTTCTATACTCCTGACTACAACTGTCCAACAGCCTCCAAACTTAAGACTAATAATTAAAAAACAAACAAACAAACAAAAAACTGAGCCTCATTATTTTGTCTACACTCCTAGATTTAAGAACCTTTCCTTCTTAGCCTCCTCAGTAGCTGGGGCTACAGGCTTGTGCCACCATGCCCAATAAAGACATTTTCTTTAAAATGATGTTTGAACTAAAAAATGTGGGGGCTGTTTTTGTGGCCATTCACCACTTCTGACGAATCCTGTGTGTTTTCTCAACAGGATCAAAGCTGATAGCCTAGGAGAAGGTCACTTTCTATCAGCCTTGAAACTTGTCCAATATAGTACTGGCTCCCTCAGTGAGACATCCCCACGTCATACTTACAAGGCTTTGATTAAACAAGGATGCCTAGATAAAGTGTAAAAAACATGTGACAGACATTTCTGCACTTTCTCCTATCAATACAGTTCAGTTATATAACTGAATCAGAACATAATTAATTTATTCGAACTTGGTAACAAGAGTCACAGACATAAAACTCTGTGCCACCAAACATATTAAAAGCAGCAGTCAAATTAATTTCATTTCTCTGTTGGATATCAACATTTTCTTACAGTTACTAGTTGACAACTACAATAAATACTTTAAAATATGCCTAATCAAAGCAAAGGCAGGCTAGCTTATTTATTTAGCAGAAATGAGTATTCTCCTGTTGCCAGGATATTCATCTCCCCCTGGTCAATGCTACATGGATCAATGTGACATAAAGAGAAGACTGTGAGGAAATCTGGGCAAGAAAAATTATTATCAGAAAAATCAGATCAATAAACAGCAACAATCCTACCTGGAGACTCTTCAGAAATGGTAAATAAGTAAATAAGAAAGTAAAAGCCTGTCCCACACTTCTGAGTGTAAAGAATGTGTTACATAATTAAACAATGTGCAACACACCATAGCTGCAGTTTAGTTCCCAGAAGAAAGTAAACATTAGCCACCTCACACCTCAAGAACAAAGAGGTGGTTCAAGACCCACTTTCCCCTCCACCCCAGCAAAGCCTACCTCTGCTAATGTGTTGAGAGGCCTTAAGAGGCATTCTGTTTGTGTACCTTAACAACTATGCATTTTGCATTTATTACATATCTGTTTCTTATGGTCCAAGAACGGACCTAAGAATATATATTTCTGCAGTGCCACATATAGCTGACTTTTATCTTTTATGATCTTTGAGGGGAAGAGAGGAAATCACAGTTAATATGCTTTATGTTTTTTCCTAGCCACCTAAGCTTTGAGCTCACCTGAGAGTCAGCTAGAAGTACTGATCAGTTTCAAAACAAGGGCTACATGGTACATATCAGCAATAGAGCAGTTCCTTAGCACACCCAGGCCCTATGTTCAATTTCCCAGCACCACTGGACAGACAAGACTGACTTTGAGTCCTATGTCATAGTTACTGAATCCCAGCTTTCGACATCCCTGATACATATGCTAGTGAAGTCTACTTTAGGAAACCCACATTCACACTAAAATTGTCCCAGGGAAGCATGAGATGCCCAGGGTGATGGAAAGGAGTGACCCACCCACGACATGAAAATCAGCAGGCCTGTTCCATTAACATCCCAAACATCTGACCCCTACTGACAGGGTGCACACCCACAAAGCTCTTTCCACAAGCAGAGCCGGGGACCCAAAGATCCTGTCCAGACAGTCTGATTTTGTGTGGGAACCCACTAAAAATGAGTACTGTTTTCACAATTTTGTCCCTCCTGAGTCTTGCTAAGAGTGTGTCCCTGCTCCTTCAGACAGCCATCCGGAACCACATTAATGGCCACTTCCTGGGCATCCTTTAAGCTGTGGTAAGTCTCTAGAGCGGGCCCACCGTTGTGCTCTACACAGCCATTGATGAGAGCCAGTGGCAGGGTCCCCGGGGGGCAACATAGTTTCTTAGCACAGCTTTGGGAGATGCAGGGGGCACTGCAGGTCAGCAAGAAGTCCTTCTGCTCTAGGCCTTCCTCCAAGTCCACTGTTTCAAACTGGATGGTCACATTGTGGATTCCAGCATGATGGAAGATCTCTCGGATTTTTCTGCTGGCATCCTGGTACCCCATGTCTTTCTGGGACTTGATGTGCAAGGTAGCAATGATCTTCCCACTTACCAGTTCCCAGATGTGCACTTCATGCACACTGCTAATTCCAGGCACACTAGAGAGCTTGCTCACTACGACAGACAGGAAAAGACAGCAATTAGTGCTGAGATGAAAGCCTGAAACCATGAGAGGGGCCTGTATACATAATCACACCCACCAAGGCTGTTTGTTTATCACAGCCAACAGGAAGAACTGTCCCTCGAGAGTCCCTTTTCCCATAATCATCCTTCCCTCTGATTTCCTACACCACACAATGCTAGCCTATAAGTATCTCAAAAGCTTGAGGCAAAAAGATTGCAAGTTCAAGACCAGTTCTGGTAAGTTCTGAAGCAGCCTGGGCAAAATGTGCATAGTCTGTTCAAGCTAGCCTGTTCTACATAGTAAGTTCCATGCTAGTCTGGACAATATAGAGAGACCCTATCTCAGATAGATAGATAGAGGGGGGGAACAAACAGATAGATAGATAGATAGATAGATAGATAGATAGGAGAAGAGGAGAAGATAGAGTATAAATAGATGGGTGATAAATAGTTAATTGATAGATGATATAGATATGTAGATGATACAGAGATAAATACATGACAGATGATAAATAGGTAATAGATAGATGATAAAGATATGTAGATGATACAGAGATAAATATATGATAGGTGAATAGATATGTAGATGAAAGATAGATGGATGATTGATAGATCAATAGATAAATAGACAAATGATAGAAATAAGTAGGTAGATAGATAGATGACAGAGAGATAGGTAGGCAAGCAGACAAATGGGTTAGATTATCGGCATGGATCAAAAGCACACTCATCAGAATGCTACCTCTAAGGCATATGTTCAAAGTCTCTGAAACTTTCAGCCTCTGGGGTGCATACATGAGGCGAGACTCTGACTTCTACCTGAGCAGAGCAAACGAGAAGGCTGCACTCAAGTCCAAGGAGGGGCCTTTACCACAGCCTTTTACAGTGTAATGTGCCACCGAGTAATTCCTGGCTCATGAATGTCAACTAACAGGAAGGCATTATCTATACCATGAATGACTCATCTTTCTAGGTGGAAAAAGTATAAAGGTATATATTAAAAAGGATTAAAAAAAAAAAAAAAAAACCTAGCTCTTGTAAAGTGGCCTCAGTAGAGGTAAAACACATCTTTGTAGTAAGGTCAAACAGTCCAGCAGTGTGTTTTGCCCAAGCTTTACATTCTCGAAAATGTATGAGTTAGAGACTCATGCTACAAAAGACTTTTGGTTCTTGGAGCTCTGAGTTATTATCCCAGTCTTCAAGCCACGTGAAGCATCCTAGGGTACTTCAGAACACACCAGTCAAGCAATGCTCTGTGACCATAAGCCTCTGGACTGAACAATGTTAAAGCTCTAGTGTCCCCATCTGCACGCAATGCACTTACTCAGCTCTTCCATGTTAACTCCCTTGGGGACCATCTGTAGCAGGATGACAGCAGTCTCCTTGATCAGTGGGAAAGCAGATGACAAAATAATGATGACCATGACAACCGTCAAACTGGGGTCAATGTAGCATTGCCAGTTACATGGGTCTTCAGGGTTCAGGGGGTGAACATAGAATATGATGGCTGTGACCACCACGATCACGGAGCCCAAGGCATCTCCCATCACATGCAAAAGAACACCTGCCAGGGAGAAAGGCAGACCAGTAAATCAATCCCAGAGCCGAGTGTTGGGGCCACCTGATGATCAGTGATCCGAACCCACAAAGGTTTGCAGCTGCCTTCTGTTAGAGACCTGAATAGGTGAGAAGTTTTAAAAACAAGCCCGGTGTGTGATATACACCTATAATCTCAGCATTTGGGTGGCTGAGGCAGGAGGACAGCTACATAGTGAGACCATCTTAAGACAAACAAAATAACAACTACTTAAAAAACAAAATCTCAGGCCAGAGCCATGGGATGGCTCAAGCAAGCTGGGTCAGTTCCCAGGAGCCACAGAATAGAGAGGCCATGAAAATTAAACAAACAAAAATTTCAGGTCAGCAACCCACGACCCAGAGAGCCCAGGAAGAGGGATGACCCAGGAAGAACCTGGGCTAGCTGTCACCTGCTGTGTGACCAGCCGATTCTGTCTCATCACTGTCCCCCACCACCCATCACGACAGGTAATGGAGCTGAGCAAATGACATGTTGTTCTTTCAGACAACCATCTGCCCATTACATTCTTTTGAACTTTTGTATTAGAGAATTTTTGTATTAGAGAAAAGGTTCATGCTGGCCTCAAGCTCCACATCTTCCAGCTTCGGCGTCCTAGTACTGGGACTGCAGACATGTATCATCATAGCTGGTTTCAAAGTTTGTGTCTTTATTATACGCCATGAGTCAGGTGTGGGGTGGGGCTCCCCTTCTGAGTCCCTTATGAGCTCAGCATGAGAGATCCCGTCCTCTTTTTATGATTGCAGTGCCAGGCAAGCATTCTGCCACTGGGGTACAGTTTTAGACAGAACCATGATACATAAAGAGTGGTTCTTCTGGGTCTCTGGCTTCCCTTAACCCCATTCCACCCTCCCTCTTTTCCTGGAGACCCTCGTCTACTTCTCACTGGCCCATCATTATGTCCATGGCACTTAGTTTAAGAGGCGCTGATAAGCAGGGATGCTGATGAAGTTTCCTCTGAATAAGAAGGGATTTGTCACAATCACATAAAATTAAAACTCCACATGTAAGGGTTAAAGCTGTAGGCTCTATAGGTCTCAGTGAGTTAACTGCAGAAAATATGCAACCTTCAGCAAAGAAGATCTGGGCTGTAGACATTCGTGACATTAGAATTCCATTAATTCAGTGAAAATCTGGTCAGAGAGATTAAAAAAGCAGATACAAAGTATTCGAATTTTCAAAAAGAATACCAGAATCTTGCTTTTCGACATGAGAGCATCTCCAGCAACTTAAGCAGAAGAACTTGTTAGAAATAGTTCCAATCTCACATGGGTCCTATCTTGATCTGAAAAAGGGGTGTCATTTACATGACCGAGCACACCCCACAAAATCACACCAATCAAAAACTTTAAATCACCAGGTTCACATTAAGGACACCTGTGAACAGACCACGGTGACAGTTCAGATATCAAGGCCCCAAGAACCCCAAGGTGAGACCTGACTCCTGCAATTGTCCTCTGACCTTTACACATGTGTACTTGTGCATGTATATAATGTATAAATTGTACACACAATCAATAAATAAATATGACTTTCTAAAAAGATTACCTGTGACTGGGCATCATGGTACCTACTACCCAGAAGGCTAAGGCTGAAGAATGGAAAATTCAGGGCCAGGCTGGGCTACATGGAGATTTCTAGGCCAGCCTGGACTACAAAGAGACTTTCAGACCTCTTTAGGCCCATAAGATCCTGTCTCAGAAAAACACAAACAAACAAACAAAAATTTAAAAAACCATGAAACTGCCTAGGCCATAAAGGCAGAGTATCCAAAAGGCCAGCCACCCAACATCTGATAGTTTATAGAAGCAGTTGGTGATATTCCAGCAGGATAGTGTTGGAGACAGGCGTGCCAGGCCAAATGCTGGTGCTGGGCACAGGCTCTTTGTCCCTAAAAGAGTGTATGGTGAACATACCTTTAATTCCAGCAATTTTGAAGTAGAGGCAGACAGAATTCTGTGAGTTATAAGCCAGTCAGGGTTACATAATAAGATCCAGTATTGAACTTTTGTTATAAATGATTAGAGATACAGAAAGCAAAACCAGCCAACTAAGTCACCAAGAGAACTGCTAAACTTGAGTATGTAGATGGGACTCTGGTCTGGGTGCCTGAACTTCCAGAGCTCGTGATGGGATTAAAATACACCCAGTATGCCTACCCATCCTCCAGCAGCAGCAGCTGCCACTCCTCATGGAAAGGAAAGAGTTAAACTTGAAGAAAACAGTTTCTTAGAAGAGACAGAAACAGCAAAATCTACAGCACAGGAATGAATCATATGTCAAACAGTGGTAACAGAAAACAGAGGAAAAGAGAGAGGCAGGAAGAAGGGGAGCCCCAACCCCCCAGGTTCACCTGAGATTCCCTCTCCACTCTACAAAGGGGGAAATTGAGGCACTGATTGGCTAAGCGACTTGCCCAAGATGACACAGCCATCACATCCAAGTGAGCATTTGAACAAGAGTGCCTGGGTAATTTGAATGCGCACAGAAGTTAGAAAATGACTTGTTGCAGAAGAAAAGAGGTAGTTAAGGAAGTCCACTTGGCCACCCCAGCTATTCAAAAGCTTCCCTCAGTAGAACTGATAATGATTCCAGTTGCTAACTACTCCCTCATGGATGAGACTGGATGGTGTGGCTTGGAAGCTGTTTGAACTGAGCTGCTCACACTCTCTGGCCTCTGAGTGACACCCTTGATAAACGGCATTGTCCCCATGCCTTTTATTGAGCAGTTACTTAAAGCAACTTAAAGTTATACATATACATGAGATAGTCCCACTGGCTAGTGTTCAGTCTCCCATCCTTCCAGTCCCTGTTCCCAGCCACAAGAGAGAAATTCAGAACCTTCCCAGGAGTTGCCCTACCCACCTGTTCCCCTGACAAGAGTTAAGGAAGCCTTTGCTTTCCTGGTGACAGTTAGCAAATGTCATCTGCGGTCTCCTTTTCATTCTGAGTCCTAGGACTCTTAGCCTCACTTAAATCTAATGGGAAGGGGTGTCACACCCTCACTTCCTAGAGACAGATAGCGGAGGCTCAAAGGCACCCAGCTAGAGAGAAAGCCAGAGCAGTGGCTTGGGCCTGTAATCCCTCGAGAGTTTAAGGAGAACCCCAGGTAGCTACAAGGCCAACCTGGACCACAGAGTGTGACTCTCTTGAGAACAGCCACAGCAGAGAGGTGGAGAATGACTGATGTCCAGAAAGTGTGGATAGAGGGCCTTTGTCTTCCATCCTATACAAGCTCCAGTTCCCATCCCACGTTTCCCATGCTTGGCCACTAAGAACCCCATGCAATAGTGGCTCCCACACTTCTTCCCACAGTCTACACTAAAAGTGTCAATGACATGTTGGGGAAGGAGGGGATGTTCTTGATGAGAACACTTGGGGTCCCTGAAGAGGAGACTGACTGCATCAGGCAGCCCCAGGAGAACATTGTCACACAGGCAGGATTCCAGGGAGGCTAGCCTTATAGGAGAAGAGCTCAGAGACTACAAAAGATGAGTCTCATGCATGAGATAAGGATGATCATCCACCTCATTTCCCTCAGAAACTGGTCCCCATCGTATGTGTGGCAAAGTGTCAGGTCCCTCTAAGCACTGACCTGGAGGTACAAATAATGATGGGTACCAACTGTGGAGTCCTCTGTTCATACCAGGGGCATGGGACCCTCACCACAGCTGTAGATACACACCATTGCAGGCAGCTGGCGAGGGATGAGGGGGGAGGGCAGGGATCAGCCAGAGTTTAAAAACTGGGAACTAGCAGAGGCAAAGCCAGGGTCTAGCTGAGCAGTGTCTACCCACTCACCTGTGCAGCAGTGGCAGGCTGTGGGAAGGAGCGGATAGAGTGTTGGGGGCAGCAGGTCAGGGGATGGCAGAGAGGCCATGCTGGCATAGCTGTGGTTTCCAGGGATGAACCTGTCAGGTATTCTCAGAGACAAAGAGCTCCATGGACACCCCCATCACTTGATTAGTTGTAGGGCCTACAGGGTTACTTTGCAAACACAGAAGACCTTTGAGCTTGGACTTCCACTGTCCCGTGAAACTGGCATATAGCAATACTGTCAATTTGACCTAAGTTGAAACCCAGCCTTTAAGGCCCTTGACTTTGCGTGTGAGCGCTCTGTACAGTTTACAAGGCACTGGAAAAGAAAGAAAGCTTTCTCTCGGGGGAAAAATGAACAACTGTGAAGAAATATCTCATCAAGAATGTCTTTTTAAGTGATGCCCCACTGCCACTCATCTGTTTATGGTGCCGCTGACACGCTGTGGCAGTGTTTTAATGACACATGCTAGATCCTATTATTAAGAAATATCGGCCTCCACAGAGAACTTCAGAAGGGTTGCGCTCCTCCTGCACGTTGCGGCAAAAGATGAACTTGTCTCTTATTCCCGCTGGAATAAGAGTAGCAATGGTGAAAATGGACAAATGCTTTTGGGGCTGAGGCAGTGACTCATGGGCTAAAATGCTGCCACGTGTCTTGGTTTACTTTCTACTGATGGGGTGAAGAACATGGCCAAAAGCAAAATGGTCCATCTTTAAAGGAAACCAAGACGGAAACTCAAGAAGGGCAGGAACCTGGAGGTAGGAACTGATGTAGAGACACTGCTTATTGGCTTTCTCCCCATGGTGTCTTATATCCCATAGTGATCTGGGTGCTGCTGCACCGGTCATCAATCAGGAAGTAGGACATGCCCATTGGAGAAGCAAGTCATCCCTCTCTCGAGGCCAGAGGCTTGTGTGACCATGGGAAAGCACCATGTGTGTGAAAAGAGATCTGTGACTACTGCCCAACTCTACTGCTAGCAAGGGCCACTTTAGGGAAGCTGCCACACTCTCTGGATTACGTCCCGTTATCTGTGAAGACCAATGTAGGCTGCATAGGGAGAGACTGCCCCTCCCCAAAGATTGGGAATTAACTAAGGCTAAAAATCACTCTACTAGAAATCTATCTAAGAAGTTACAACAACGAGATGCTGACTACAGCAGGGTCCAGAGAGAGAGCTTCCCAGGGCACTTAGCACTGCTGGCTGTGGTGATATATTTAATAAAATTGATTTGGAGTATCAGAGGATAGAGCCATCTCTCCAGCCTTTTGGTTTTGTTGTTTTGAGACATCGTTTTCTGTGTAACAATCTTGCTGTCCTGGAACTTGCTTGGAAGACCAGGCTGACCTCAAACTCACAGAGATCCTCCTGCCTCTGTCTCCCAAGTGCTGTGACTAACATCGTGTGTCCCCATTGCCTGGCTGGTATCACAGCTGGCTTCGAACATAGGGTAAGAAGGATGATAGTAACCTTCCATAATGTACCCCAGAACCCCAACTTTGAACCTGAAAGTGAGAGCTTCAAATCAGGTTATAGTCCCTTTCTTAGCAAATTTCTACCATAAATAACTGTGGCAAAAAAATTTAAAAAATATTCTATAATGTCACACAGTGCAAAGGCTTGGTTAGTGGGCCAACTTGTTTTTCACCACCTTTAGCAAAACCCACCATCAACACCAAGCATAGTGATAAACAACTAATTCTAGCAATGAGGGGACTGAAAAAGGAGAGTTGCCAAGGTCAGCCTGTACTACACATGGAGTACCAGGCCAGTCATGGCTATATAAGAAGACTCTGTCTCAAAACAAACAGATCATAGCCAGTTAAAATAAACTGCAACAGGGTGGGTATGGATCAATGGTACATCATGTGTTTTACATGTATAAGGCCCTGGGTACCACCCCCAAGATCTCTCACACACACCTAAAATCTTCTTAAATAAATAGGATGCATTGTATGTCAATAATATTCATGAAAGTAGAAACCAAATATAGCAGTAATGTGGCACTGGTGCATGGCGATCCAATCAGACCAACCTGGACTTGAATTGTAGAGTTCATGAGAACATGATACTAATGTGTGGACATCAGAAGACATGACACTGATGTATAGGGATCAGGAGAACTTGAAATATATATGGATTTGAGGAGACCATGACTATGCAGAGGTCAAAAGAACATAGTATTGATACATGGGGATCAGGAGAACATGGCATTCACATGTGGAGATCAGGAGAACATTTCATTGATAACGTGGAGGTCAGGAGAACATGACAGATGTGTGGGCATCAGAAGAACATGTCACATGTGAGACTATAAGAATAATATGACAGGTGGAAGTCAAAAGAACATGGCATTAATATGTGGGATCAGAAGAACATGAATCATTTGTGAATATGAGAAGAACATGATAGATACATAGAGCTCAGGAGAACATTTCACGGATCATGAGGAGGTCAGGAGAATAGGACACTCATGTTTGGTACTCAGTGGACTGCAACACTAGCATGTGAAATTTAGGAGGGCATGACACTGACATGTGGGCATCAGCAGAACATGAATTATGTGTCACTCAGAAGAACATGGCACTGATCTGGGCAGCAGGCAGCTGTAGCGTGGCTTAATTAGAGCAAAGATAAATCATTAGCAACTGGTTTTTCCTTCAGAATCAATGCAATGATTAGGCAAGAGAAGAGGGTCATAGTCTGTAGGTAACTGACCTACTTTACAACACACTGTTGCCTTACTAAACGCCGAACAGAAGGCACAGTCCTGTGAACGATGGAAAAGAGTTTGAAGCCAGCCCAAAGACAACCTACCTCTGATATTCAGTGCTTCAGACTTTTTCTCTTTTTTCATAGTCTCTTCTGCTTCATTTTGGGTGTTCATGGAATCACCTGCATTCAAAGAAGAAACCTTGTGTTGTGTATAAGTTCTACAAACAAAAAGAACCAATGAACTCAAAATGCAGCCTTGTTAATTTCCAATTCCTCTCAATACACTAAGCCCAAACAGGTGCCTTTCAACCCAGAGGAAGCCCACGGTCCGCCCTTGGAATTCACACACGCTTTTCACATTTAAAACGGGACAAGTACAAGCCTCCATCTACCTCCAAACCCAAAATCCCCAAGGGGCAGAGAATAACCCGACTCTGATGTGTCAAGAGAGGAAACAAGTCCAGATAGCACCAGGGAAGAGATAGGGAATCTCTCTGTTGCTCAATAGTAAGAATTGATTTGCAAGATCAATACTGCCACCCGAGAGGGGCGAGGATAAGGACTGCGGGTCAAGGAGGAAAGGAGAGAGAAATGGGGACAGACAAGAAAGAAGGAGAAAGAAGAAAAAGAGGAGGGAGGCAGGAAAGTTAGGTTAGAAGAGGGCAGAACAGGCTACGAAGATGATTGAATTAAAATATATATATATATCGGTCAGAAACAAAAGGGAAAAGAGGGAGTGGATGAGAAAAGGGGACCAGATGCCTGGGGGAGAAGGGAGGATGGAGGGAAGGATGCAACCGAAAGGCACCTGCTACATTCGAGAACACGGTCGCGCCCTCTTGCAGCTTTCTTCCAGCCGCAGCTCCCCGAAGAGTCACAACTGCGTCTGAGCCGGGGGCTGTGGCAGCCACAGCCCCTTGGGGACTCCCTAAAGCGCCACCAGGGCCCCCCTGGTGCAGCGGCTTCGGAGGGTGGGTCCGGCGCCCCCGCGCACAGCCCGAGAAGCAGGAGCAGTCCTGGAAGATGAGCAGCCCCACCACGTTGACTGCCAGCCCTAGGGCACCCACGATGAGCACCAGTTCGGGGTCGTCGATGCGCTCGGGCCTCGCGAGGCGCAGCACAGCCTCCACGAAGATGGTGAAGCAGAGCGCGGTGAGGAAGACTGCATTGCTGAGGGCGCCCACCACTTCGGCCCGAGCATAGCCGTAGGTGGCGCCCGAGCCGCGGGAACCACGCCGCGCAATGTAGCCGGAGCCCAGGCCCACGCACAACGAGATCAGGTCAGACAGCATGTTGAACGAGTCCGAGAGCAGCGCGATGGAGTTGCCCAGGTACCCCGACACCAGCTCGGCCACGAAGAAGGCCACGGTGAGCACCAACATGAATAGCAGCCGGCATGTCTTGCCAGAGTAGCGGCCCATCTCTGGAGACCGCAGTACCCCGCAACAGGTGGGAGGGTCTGGAGCCCACCACCCGGAGCAGGCCCGCCTTGCCCCTCCGGGGCCTTTTGTACAGCCAGCTCGAGCCTGCACGGCCAGAGTCTGCAGGAGTGGCCCCAGTATCGCAAAGGCCACCTCCCGGGGCCACTGCCCCTCCCTCCTTCCTCACCGCCCAAGCCTGACTTGGCAAGTGGCCACCGGCCTGTGTCTCCTTCTAGGACTGGGCTGAAGAGGAGAGCTGCTGGGAGGAGGGGCGCATCGAGATGCCAATCTTCTTAAATCCCCACCTCCAACCTCACAAAGAGGCGGGATGCACCCGATGGTCCCCGCTCTTCCAGCTGTCCCCACCCCCACCCCGGGCCACTACAGATCTATAAATGCCGCTGATAAGGACTTGGGCTGCAGTGGGAGTGATCACGATCACTGCACATCCGCGCCTACGTGCCCAGACGCGAGTTACAGGGCAGATTCCATATGAGCTGGTGGGGCCAACTGCGCTTAAAGGCGTGTCCTGCTTTTCGGTTAAATGATATCTCATTCCTCACTTAACCCCCTATTCCTGTGCCCACTGTCAAAGCCCTTTATCCTCTCTTTCTCTTCACAAAGAGCGAGAGGGTCCGTTCTGTTACTCCCTCATGGCATAGAATACTCGTTTTCCCTTGGGTAGCACTCACGGAGGGGGTGGTGGTGTGGGTGGTCGTCTCCGGGTAGATCTTTATACAGGGGAGCGGAAGATGGGCAGCCCAGCGCACGTGGCTGCCACGCCACTATAAGAATAAGCGTGGAGCGCTGGTGCAGCACCCAAAGGCCCAGATACTTTGCAGTAGATACAAGTCCCTTAGCCATTGAAAAGTTAGGCTCAGTTTCCTTTCATAATATGCCGGAGAGAATTTCTACTGACCCCACTAGATACTACTAGTTCAGTGGATTGACTCAAGTCCTTTTTTCCAAACAGGGCCGCTCCCAAATAACAATCACTCAAAGAGAAGGTGTCCAGGCATTCCACACAGCAGCCCCTTCAGATAGGGTATTTGCTGTTGGTCACTTCAGTGGGATGTAGATGGGGGAGCCCTGTGCCTCACTCTCATTTTATGAAAGGTCTGAAGCCAAAGCAGAGTAACCTCCTCCCTTCGTGTGTCCCCCTGAGCTTTCACCATTCCCACCAAGAAAAATACAGCACTTCGGGGCTTGGAAATGAATACAATGCCTCCCCACAACAAAGTCACCAGCAAGTGAGGAGTAGTGCAGGTCTTTCTCAACGGTTCTAGAGGATTAGCTAGAGACTGGAATCCAATAGCAAAACATTTAACTAAAAAATAATTTGGATTAAATGTGTTGCTCTGGCTTACAAGCAGAGATCAGCAGACAAGTTTTGGAAGTTAGATTCTCTCTTTCCACCTGGTAGCTAGTCTCTGCGATTGATCAGGCTCATGCCAAACACTTTTAGCTGCTGGGCCATATTTCTAATCGCCCTTTTTTGTTTTATTTTATGAGCTACTGTGTTTAACCAGGGCTGCCTGTGTAACATTCTGCCTTCTGGCCCCACACATTGTCTTCATCTTAAAGTATCCGTCGATCTTTTCAGAGTCTCTAAAGGTTCCTATAAATGGTATTAAAATATTCCTGATCAGAAGGTCCTCCCTCATTGCTAGAAAAACCCCAAATGTAAGGAGTTTATTAATACTCCCTTTGTAGCCAGGCAGATGGTTCAAGCCTGTAATCCCAGTATTTGGTAGGCTGAGGTCGGTGAATTGTTGTGGTAGGTCAACTGTAAGCTTGTCTTTAAATAAATAATGAATATCTCCAGGAGAAGTATCTCTACATGGGAATTTGAGGAAATTAAATAAGTAAATTAAAAGTTATCAATAATGTAGATGAACTAGGAAAGTATAGACAATGAAATTAAGTTATAGAGGCTTGGACAAGTTCCTTAATCATCTGGGCCTGTTTTCCTTACTGTCAAGTGGGATTAATGATTGTATAGCAGGGGCTGAACAAATTAATGTGTAAAGTGCTTGTAGCACAGTATGTATTCAATAAATGCATTGCCAGTGTGTTTAGCAGTAGCATGGTACACATGTAATAGAATTACTACAGATAGAATGCTAATATACACCAGAGATGTTTATCCAAGTACTCTTCCCTGTATATAGCTTATTCTGTTTTTACACTATGGAACCTCTAAAATATTTGACAAATGTCAGCAAGAATGAAGCTGAGAGTATAGCTCAGTGGTACATGCATTTGCCTACCACATACAAGGCCCTGGGTTCAAATCCCAGCACTGAAAGAACAAAACTGTCTTATGAGAGAGTGGGGCCTTTTATAGCTCTCCTGGCAGGGCTAAAGAGTTTCTGGATAATTGCATTTTTTGTTCATTCACAGCTGGAAAAAAACAGAAATCAGCAGAAACATATCACTCCTGCCTCCTGGTTAGTCACTCTCCCAGCCAAGGGCAGATAAGAACTGTGTCACCGGCCCAGGAACAATACATTAAGAAAAGCCAGAGGCCAAGGACCAGGAGGTGTCACAGATGTCTGATGTCCCTGTCCTCAGCCAGTTCCTGACCACAAGGAGAGGTAAGTGTTCCAAATACTGTCAATAAAATGCACTGTAGGAAAGTGGGATGTGTGTGTGGCACTGTGTGTGGCATATGTACACGTTATGTTTGCATAGGTGTGTGTGCATATGTCCACTCATATAGTTAAGACTGTCTTCCCCAATCAGTCCCACTTTGGGGTGCATGGGGTAGGAAGGAAACAGAGTCCCTCACTGAACCCAAAACTCCCTGATGATTAGCTAGGCTGGCTGGCCGGGAGCTGTGCAGATCCACCTGTCTCCACTTTCCACCACTGAGATCACAAGATGGACAGAAGGTATCCCGCTTTTCACATCTTTGCCAGATATTGAACTCTTGTCCTCCTTCTTGTACAGCAGGCACATTGCTGCCTGGGTCACCTCCCCAGAAGCCAGAAAAATGTTTTGACTAACTTACATTATATCGCCTAAGTTACTAGACTAGGCTAGACAGGCTGTCTTACAGTGCATGTTTCAGCAGCTTTTTGTTTACTGAGCTCTTATTTGTAGCCCTGGACTGAGCACTTTATAGGCATTATCTCATTCCACCTTCCAGTATCCTCATGAAGTATTTTGAACATGTTAAATAATGTTTTATCGTAAACTATTTTGTTTCTAAATAAGTTGAACCCTGGAGCTTTTAAGTCACCAAAGCCAAGATCACACAATCTGTAAATGGCAAGTGTGAGCTCTGACCAAAGCATAGAATGCCCAAAGGTTATTTTCTTCACTTATTCCACATTAATATTTTTTAATCCTTTTGTTTAAACAAAAAGTTTATTTGTTTTGCTTTGAGATAGGATCTTGCTGTGTAGCCCAGGCTGGCTTCAAACTCAATTTTCCTGTGTTTGTCTCCCAGATAATAAATTCCTTTTTTGACTGCTCAAAACTCGATGTGTTACAGTTCATAAATTCAGAGATTATTATACTTAAAACTTTTTCTATATTGGTATTTTGGTTTTATATTTCAGTTTTAAGATGTGACTTTAGGGGAAAATGAATAAGGCAGCTGGTATGGTGGCTCAGAGGTAAAGGAATTTGGCACCAAGCCTCATGATCCAAGTTCAATCCTAGAAACCTACAAGGTAGTAAAGAACTGACTCCCATAAATTGGCCTCTGACCTCCACCTGAGCACCATGGCCTACACCCATGCATGTATACACACACAGACACACACACACACACACACACACACACACAAATAAATAAATAAATAAATGTAAAAAATAAAATAAATCAACCAATCATGGTCTCTGAAGTCAGGCTGACTTGGAACTAAATCTGAGCTCTACTATTTGCTACAAGTCATGTGAGCTGGGCAGGGTCCTCACATCTTCTCCTTCCTCATTGGGGTTACAGTTGTAACAGAATCTAACTCATAGGGCTGTCAAGAGACTCACATAGGGAAATGAAAGTTCATAAGGAAGGTTCACAGGTGATTGGGTGTTCATGAGTAACCCCTCCCCTGGGTTTTGTAATCCAGCATGGAGGAGGTAGGGCATTCCTTTCACCAAGGGATTCAGAGCTTTGATCTTTCTGATGTATGTGAGGGGCAGAGAGACCAGGGTATTGGGGATCCTCTGTATTATGAACACTGAATCTCTAGTCTATGGTGACTTTAAATCTTTGCTTTCAGCTTTATCTAAGAAGCAGAGAAATTTATACAAGAATTAAGTAAACAATTTCAGGGCTGGTGGGATGGTTCAGCAGGTAAAGGTCCTTCACACGCAAGAGTGCTGACTTGAAGTCGGTCTTTGGAACAAAGGTAAATGTGGAGGAGAGAAACAATTCCAACAAGATGTCCTCTAACATTCACATGTATGCTGTGGCCCCTACATGTACATGAGTACACACACACACACACACACACAAATAAGACCATTTGAAATCCCTACAACTATAGGAAACAAATCATCAGAATGATAATACTTCCACAGGTACAAAACATGGAGGGAGCCCTATGCCATTGAACTGGCTCTATAGACCAGGCTGGCCTCGAACTCAGAGATCTGCCTGACTCTGCTCCCCAGTGCTGTGTGATACCACTACTGCTCTGCTGAGATTTTTTTTTAAGGCATAGATTTATACAGAGCACCAAGGACAATGAAGGGTTTGCCCTCAAAGTATTTCAGAATACACTAAATTTGAGAGATTCTTGAGTCAATGTGGTGGCTCCCCTTTCATGACAGAGGTGTGAGATGTGAACAAGGAGAAAGCCAGGCAGCAGTCAAAACCACTTTGAACAGGTCACTGATAAAGCGGACAGTCCTTTGGTCTGTCTTCTGAGAGCATCTGCCTGGCATTCACCTGTTGTTACAAACACTGACTTTGGACTGTCTTATCCCTCCTCCTGGTAACAAAGGCAGCCCCAGAAAGTCACGGTGATGATGAGTATTGCTTGTTAACTTGCACAGATCTAGAATCACTTAGGGGATGCTCCATATGAGAAAGTGTCTAGATTGAGTCAATTAAAGTAGTAAGTTAGGTAGCGCCATCCCACAATCTGGGGTCCCAAACTGCTTAAAAAGGAGAAAGGAATTTGAATAACAGTGCTGAACTCTCTGATTCCTGATTAAGGGCTCGAAGCTCGGCTGCCTTACCTCCTGCCACATGGCCCTGTCACTATGATGCACTGCTAAGGTGCTTTGATCAGGTATTATTTATAGCAAAGAGAAGAGCAACCAGTAGCTATGGTCATGAGGGATGCTGTTCTAGGCCTATGGAGGTGTGAGCAGGGTTTGGAGGAAGAAGAGGAGAGCACTGAAGGCCAAACCAGAGAATTAGAAAACACTTTCCATTCAGAGTTCAACACTGCTCGCTGATATCATGTGAAGTCTGACGAGGATTGGGGTCAGCTATAAGACTACTTCTAATTCAAATGAAAAAGAAAAAAATCCTCAAAGATTAAAAAAAAAAAAAAAGGTAGAAAATTTTATGGAATATTCCTATACAATGTGTGAATATATGTCACTGTAATTAGTTTAATAAAGAAACTGACTGGCCAATAGCTAAACAGAGTACGTTTAGGTGGGAGAGCCAAACTGAGGATACTGGGAAGGAGGAGGGCAGAGTCTGGACACAAAGAGAAGCAAGATTGGCATGCTTTACTGAGAAAAGGTACCAAGCCATGTGCCAAAGCATAGATAAGAAATATGGGCTAATTTAAATGTGGGAGTTAGGTAGTAATAAACCTGAGCTATTGGCCATTCACTTATAATTACTATTACATCTCTGTGTGGTTACTTAGGAGTGGCTTATGGGACAGAAATTTCTGCCTACAAAACTCTACCTTGGTGTTTATTCTAAGCTTCACAATAGTTTTAATGACAAGTAAAATTCTATACTGTTTCATAATTTACAAAAAGTTTTTATGTGTTACTTGAAGCTGTCAAAAATAACTTGTACAAGTAGTTTTCTTCACCTGTTGAACTTTCCTAAAACTTTAGATTACCCCAAAATGAAAATGACCATCTGCCCAAGAAATTATGAGAAATAACTGTTTCAATAATCCCTGTTGGCTAAGTGTGGTGGTGAATGCTTGTATATCCCAGCATTTGCCAGGCTAAGATAGACAGTACATGAGTTCCAGGTCAGCTTAGGCTATATAGTGAATTTCACATCATCCTAAGTGACATAGAGAAACCCTGTCTCAAAAAATTTAATTAACTGAAGCCTCCTGACAAGTGTCTTTGTGTACCCAATGCATTGGTTGCACATTCAGAGTGGGACAGCACAGAACACAGATTAGAGACATGATGATCTCAGATCCAGTCCTAGCTCTGTTAGCCGGGAGCCAGTAGGTCATTTGTGTTTCCATTTATAATCTAGACATAGGGTATCACCCTCTTCCACAGGAAATCAAATAAAATAGCACAGTGCACTGCTGGCCCAACACCAGGCAGCCCCTCCCACTAACACCTCACTGCCAGCTTCCCCAGAACTCAACTTCCACTAGGTAGCATTGTAGAGTCTCTTTGAGAGATATTTAGAATATTACATTTTTCATAAGATCATCTATTTCCCCTTGGTCCAATTAATCTAATTAGTTTAGAACTAATTAGTTGCTGGTTAACAGAGTATTCTTACAAATTAAGACATATTTAGAGGGCTAGGGAATGTAGCTCAGTGGCATAGTGTGCCTGCCGAGCACGTGTGAGGCACTATGTTCAATCCCTGTGCTATCACTGTTAGGACTCAACCCTGGGACAAATGACTGAGGTGCATTTTAACCTATTAAAGTGGATGTTCTCCCTGCATCCCTCAGTGTCTACCTGTTACAGGGCCTTCCTGGCTGGCATACCTTGTCCTTACCCTAAACTCTCCAGCCTAGGTATTGGGCTGAGCTTCCTTCCCCTACCCCACAATCCTCTGGCCACTATATAACTCAGCCATTCTGCTGGCCAGTCTCTTGGCCCACACCACACCTCTTGATCAGTGGCTATTTTCTCCTCTGGCCAGGTTCACTCTGAACTCTCTCATGTCCTTGCCTCTGTCTATATTCTGCCTGTTATCTACAATAAACCTCCTCTTTCATAGGACCCAGTTTTGATTCCCATCACCCACATGGTAGTTCACAACCATCTGTAACTCTAGTTCCAGGGGATCTGACCCCTGATTCTGACCTCCAGGGGCACTAGGCATACATAGATACATACGTAGGCAGAACATCCATAAACAATTCAAAACAAAACTAGAAGGAACTGGAAAGATGGCTCAGCAGTGAAGAGCACTGGCTGCTCTTCCAGACGGTTCAGTTCTCAGCACTCACATGGTAGCTCACAACCATCTGTAACTCCAGTTCCAGGGAATCTGATACCTTCTTCTGACCTACTCAGGCACACACACACACACACACACACACACACACACACACACACACACACACACAGTGCACACATATACATAGGGCAAAACACGCTACACTTATTAAATAAATAATCTAAGCTTTAAAATAACTAGAAGAAATGCATTCAGATTAAAATGTACTTGGCCTTGAGTTACAGAGCAGTAGTAGAGTCCCTGTCCTAGAAGATATGGGGGAGGGAAGGGGAGAAGAGAGAGGAAGAAGAGAGAACTGAGGAGGAAGAGCACACAAAAAATCTAGGCATGAATCCAATGCCTAGATGGATTCAATTTAACAAATATGTGTGGAGACCTGTCTTCTACTCTCTGGGTTAGATTATTTGCAGGCTTTTTTTGAAAGGAAGATAAAATGTTAATCCTACTTAGTTGGTTGGTTCATTCGTGTTCCTTAAAAAGGTATTTTAATGTTATTGTATATAGGTTTATGTTTGTACATCATATGAGTGCCTCCTACCCACAGGTCAGAAGAAGGCATAGGGTATCCTGAAATTAGAGCTATAGATGATTGTAATCTGCCATGTCAGTGATGAGAATTAAGCCAAGGTCCTCTGGAAGAGCAGCCAGAGCTCTTAACCACTGAGCCATTTCAACATCCTTGGTTCATTTGTTTTTGAGACAGGGTTTCTCTTTGCAGCCTAGACTGGCTTCAAACATCAGTCTTCCTGCTTTTCACCTCTCCAGTGCTGGATTACTGGCACAGGGCATAAAACCCAGCTTGTTGTTGTGTTTCATAGTTACTCTAAACAGCTAAGACATGAAGGTGTGGTTAAATACCTTGGGGAGGGGATGATGATTATGACCAGATCATGAGCTTGTCATGAACAGTTTGTGTGCCATGATAAGGAATCTGAAGTGTACTATGAAGGTACGGAGAGCTAGTAATGAGTACAAATAGACAGAGGCTGAGGAACAGAATCCATGAGGCTTAAGGAGTGTGGAGGTAGACTGTAAGTCAGAGTGAGGCTGGTCCCAGGAACTTAGTGAGGTGGTACCCAGAAAAAGAAGAGGGAAGATATGAGAAATAGTCTCTTAAAAAAAACAAAAAAAAAAAAACAAAAAACAAAAAAACTTCCTTATTTATTTAATTATTTGCCTTGGTGTTTGCTTGGAACTGGAACTACAGACAGTTGTGAGCTGCCATGTGGATGCTGGGAATCGAACCTGGGTCCTCTGGAAGAGCAGACAGTGCTCTTAACCGCTGAGCCATCTCTCCAGCCCCGAGAAATAGTCTCTTTGCTATCCATCCAATCCATTCCTCAAATGGAATCAGGGCTTTATAGTGTATTCTGGAAACTTCCTTTTTAAAATCATATGCTCACAAAGACCTTAGCTCTTAGGGTGTTGGGGTGGGGGCTCTGAGAGTGGACATATGAGGTTAATTCTCTAACACACTTTGGTGAAGACAAATAATAAGGAATGTCTAGAGTCCAAAGAATCCTGTGGGGATAGAGATGATGGGGAGACAGAAGACAGAGATGATGGAGACAGAGGATAGAGATGATAGAGACCCAAAAACATGGTTACCAAGTGGGTCTAAAGCAGAGGTAGGCCCCATAGTGGTCTTGACAAGTCACAGCAGCTCACTGCTACAGAAGAATGGCTAATAGTCTCTGTCTTTCTATCTCTATCTCTCTGTCTCTCTGTCTCTCTTTGACTGTTTTTATTATAATTAGCTTCAGTCTTAGGAAGGAACTGAAAGAGTAAGTCATTTGCTCCTCTAGAAACATCCAGCAAATTGAGCTACAAGGGGAGATCACTTCCTTGGGCCTAGAGAAATGCCAATCAGAAAAAAGAAGTGTGCCCATATCTGAAAACTCTTCAAAGGAAGTTAGATCAGGTCATCCTGAGGACTGGCACCCACAGCAATCTTTCCAAGACAAAAAGGCAAAGCTTCAGAGAGCAATCTGGACTACAATTCATCCTCTACCCCATAAGAGGACCAGACTCTGGAAGTGATTAATAGCTATCACCCTAAAGGTATGGGTGCTATCTAAAATAAATACAGTTGGGCATGACGTCAGTATCCTGTGCCTGTCCCCTCACTGTATTGGGTAGTTGTCTGTGTAGAAAGTAGCCCATTTATTCCTTTAGTTCAAAGATCATCAGCCAGGGGAAAACCTCAAGGAGTCTAATCTGTAGAATCTGCATCCTAGGGTCATTTAAGATGATGACAGGATTCTGGACTTGGAGTAGCTCCAAGTCCAATAGACTTTCAGGAACCTCTGGGAGAGTCAAGTGCATTTTGCCCATGGAAAGGATTCATTGTGCAGAATGTTTTTTGAAGATACCTCCTCTCCATCTTTTCTTCTACACAGCAAATTTCATGCTTGCATCCAGATGTGGGGGCTGCGGGCTTGACACTCTTTCCATCTTATCACTGAAGCCTCGGATTTGAAGAGACAGTGATTTTCTACTTTGATTGTCCAAAAGTTGGGCTGGAATCCTGTGCCACCTCCCGAGGCCGCTCTAGCATAAGAAGCTACATGGACACTATAGGCTGTCTGGCAGCAGTTCTGAGCATCAAGACCTACCTAATGTAAGTGACCACAGCCTCCAGCCACAAAGTGTCCTTGGTCAACCAGGCCACTTTGGAGTCTCCCCAGAGAAGACCTGAGACACTGTGTCCAGGCAGGCTACTCACACTCTGTTCTTTCCAAACCCCAAACTGCAGAATCCTGGGTATAAATTTGAAGTGTTTTGTTAGACAGTGACTGGGAGAGCCGTGTGGCCACTACACATGAGCATCTGTGGAACGTGGAACTATTTAAGCAAAGCCCAGAGAAACTAGCATAAAATATTTACAGTATAGTAAACAAAACAAGGATGAGTCAGAACTACTGGCACACATACAGGAATACTGATTGGGATCAAAGCAGGGCAGCGAGCATTTGAACTGGGCCTAGGGTAGAGGCTAGGTTTACTAGAAAATGCCTTGCGAGCGAGAATATCCAGCTCAGGGGTGAAAGCTGACAAGATTTGTTTGGACAGCAGTTGGTTTTGGCTGACCCATAAGGCATTGACTTCATTCCTCTCCTTGTGATTAGAAAACAACAACAAATCTATGTTTCAAAAACAAACGTCTGACCCAGAAAACAACAAAGAGGAGGAAGGCAGTCCAATGAAAGCAGCAGCCTTCCATATGGTGGAGCAGGAAGGAGGCCAAGTATAGAGCTTAATTAAACCGCCAGAGCACTAGCATGCAGCTGAGCCTTTGGGAGAGCACAGAGCAGAGAGAGCACTGGAGGCCTGCCTCCAGCCTCAGAGCTGCCGTGCAGTGCTGAAAAGCAATGGGAAGACAGCTTGGAGAAGCACAGAACACAAGTGTAACCCAGGCAACTTCCGTTTGAAGTGACGACGAGCTTTAGGGAGCCACTTCCGGAGGAAACAGAAACACAAGACTCCCCAGTTCTGAAGGAGGCTGGTGAAGTGAACAGGAGGACACAGACAGGGGTACAAGGTGACAAAGAAACTCAGTATTCTCCCTCCTTTCTTCCTTCCTTCTCTTTTGTCTCTCCCCTTCTTCTTTCCCCTTCTTCCCCATCTCTCCTTTCTTTCTCTTTTCTCTCATTGTATGGAAAAGTTCCACAAAGTCTGAACCCCAGAACACCATTGCTAAACTCCACAGTTACACAGAGGATCTAAGCATCACTCCCTGAGAAGGATCTGGGCCACATAGAAGAACATCTATATACAACACCCTGTGCTAACAGATCTACTAGACCTTGACTAGTTCTGGCACACATGAAACAAGCTATTGGGACATACACGCACGCACGCATGCACGCACGCACGCACACACGCCACAGTAACACAATGTCAGAATCAGCTATACAACTTGGAGAGAATGGCACAGCAGAAGAGACTCCTTTTCTCACACAGCTGAAGTCTCTATGTGTGTCAGTGTGTGTGTGTGCACGCACAGAGCCAGCTGTATGGCTCACACTTCCTGTGTGTAATAATGGAGGCCAGAGGAAGATGACATTTTTCTGACCTGTCATCACTCCCTTGAGACAAGGTTTCTCTGACTGTAGGGCCAGGCTATCAGTAGCCCAGCAACCTCAGTGTTCCTGGCCATCCTCCTGTCTCTACCTGCTGGATTACAGGTGCTGAAGCTGCCTCCCCTGGCCTTTTGGTATTGGTGCTGGGGATTCCAAGGTCTTTTTGCTTGAGCATTCACCTTTTCTTACCTGCTGAATCGTCTCCCCGGGTCTGATACTGCCACGTTTCTAAAATTATCCTGTCAGCCACCATGAGCATCTGGCTTGCAGGAAATGCTTAGTTGTGGGAAACTAAACTTATCTATAATAAATGATCTCCCTTGAGGTCATTTTGTCAAACTTTTTGACTTCTTAAAAAAATGTGATTAGAAATTCTAATAAAAACAAGCAAACACATAAATAAAGACTGAAGCCAGGAGTTGGTGAATTGGTTCAATGGTTAAGAACACTGCTGCTCTTTCAAGTGCTTAATTTCCAACAACCACATGGTGGCTCACAACCATCCACAACTCCAGTTCAGTGAGATCCAACGCTCTCTTCTTGGCTCTGAGGGCACCAGGCAGTCACATAATAGAGACACACATACAGGTAAAACCCTCATACACACAAATAAAAGTAAATAAAATTTTTAAAGCCAAAATCAAAGTAAAAATAGAAATCTAGAATGGTAAGCTGAAGCTGGAGTCTAACTTCAAGATACCTGTATCAGTCCAACAAAGAAAAACACTTCATCTCTCAGGTTTAACAGACATGTGATTGTATGCAGCTTAAAAAATTAAATGGGGGCTGGAGAGATGGCTCAGCGGTTGAGAGCACTGACTGTTCTTCTAGAGGACCCAGGTTCAATTCCCAGCACCCACATGGCAGCTAACAACTGTCTCTAACTTCAAGATCTGGCATCCTCACAGACATGCAAGCAAAACACCAATGCACATAATATAATAATTTTTTTTAAAAAAAAAGATTAAATGATGATAGACACAAAGTGGAGAGTTGCACCAAAGATCCTCTTATGAAGCTAGATCCCTCAGAGGAAAATTCAAACCCAAACACAATTACAGAGAATCCCTCTGCTCTGAAGGCCACAGCAAGTAGAGTTGTATATATTAACCTTGATTGTAGGCAGAGAGAAAAATATCTGCACAGAAGCTGAAGGTGATATGGACAAAATGCATGCTGTCCATAAAATGTAACAACAAGAAATATCAGGCAAATAGAGTTTAAATGTACCTAAGCTGGTTTTGCACCAAAGCACCTGTGGGTTTTGCTGTTTTGTTTTGTTTTGAAGCAGGGTCTCCTTATGCAGCCCTAGATGTCCTGGAACTCAATCTGGAAACCAGGCTGCCTCTGCCCCACAAGTGTTGGGACTAAATGTGTACACCACCACACTGGCAGTTCTGTGTTTGAAAATGTACCTGTGTAAGGCTAGAGAGATGGCTCAGAAGTTCAGGGAACAGGCTGCTTGCTCTTCCACAGGATCCTAGTTCAATTTTCACCACCATGTAGCTACTCACAACTATCTGTAATTCCAGTCCCAGGGAATCCAATGCTCTCCTCTGGCCTTTTTGGGCACTAGGCTTGCACAGACATACACACACAGGCAGAATTTTTATGTATAATTTTTAAAAAATATGCAAAAATCTTACATTCTATACTTCAACAAAACAAAGTCTCAAAAAATTCATTAAACATTACTTCATGATGGAAAATTACAGAGCACACAAACCATCTGGGGTAGCATACACCTATAGCTCTGAATCTTGGGAAGCACAGAAAGGAAGGTTGAAAGTTCAAGGCCAACCTGGGTTCCATAGGTTAACCCTGCCTCAAAAACAGAGAGTCGGTCTGCTTCCTAGAGAGAAACAGCAACAGTAAACAGCACGGTCAGATGTGCAGGGATCACAGGTGCCAAAAATACATATGCTCATTGGAAAGGAAAAAAATCTTACAAAGTCCTTACAGATCTCCAACATAAAATAAAGAGGAAAATAGAAAGATGAATAAATAGTTAAAACTAAGCTCCTCCCAGCCAGGTGTAAGTGCTGAGGTCCTAATGAGGGAGCTGGACTCCCGCCTCTGCCAATTCACAGAAGCTCAAGGACAAACCTTGGACTTTTGCCACCAACTGGCAACAGGCAGCAAGGCTTTGGGTTACCATCCTGTCAGTGAAGATGAGCCAGAATCTTACAATACCTAAATGTCCAGGACCCAACAGAAAATCTTTCTTTCTACTAAAAACTAGGGAAAACAACAACTTGCATGTACGAGACACTAAAATGAGGTGGCAGGGTGTTTGTATTCTCTGGTAAGTAAGGATATCTTAGAGTAGTCAATCATCATGTGTTTGGCAGTTAATTGTGAGCATACTTGAGATGAATTTTTAAAATTCTCAGCAAAAATATAGAAGGCATAAAAAAGGCCAAAGAGACAGGCTTTTCTAACAAGATGAGGGCTGGTGTTTTATCTGCAGACTCCATATGAAAAGTCAGGTGTGCTGGTTCATTCAGAATCCCAACGCTGAGGGAATAGACATAGGAAGATTTGGGGCTCTCTGGTCAGTCAAAAACACAAGGTGTACAGAGCCTAAAGAACGATACTGGGAAGTTAACTTCTAGCCTTCACAAACACATGTGCACCTGAATATGTGTGTACACACACAGCATAAACAGAAACTTTTAAAAAATGAAGCAGAAACCTTAACACTAAAAATACAAGGACCCAAATAACAACTCAATGGATGGAATCAACAGCAGAAACCAGAAACCAGAGTGAGGAATCACTGAATTTGAAGATAAAATAATAGAATATACCCTATCTTTTTTTTTTCTTTCTTTTTTGAGGCAGAGTTTCTCTGGGTTAGCCCTGGCTGTGCTGAGACTGTCTCGGTAGACAAGGGGGGCCTTGAAATCACAGAGATCTACCTGCCTCTGCTTTCTGACTGCTGGGCTTAAAGGCGTGCAACACCAGGCTGAAAGTACTCTATCCTAGCACTAGAAAATAGACATAGAAAGGGGGGAAGGGAGGGGCAGGGGAGGGGAGAAAGGCAGGAGAGGGAGGGGCAAAGAGCAGAGCACAGGGATAAAAAAGAAAAAGTAACATAAGGACGCCCTCAGATTCACTCACACTGGAAGCTCACGACAATTTAGACAGCTGTATAGTAACATCTAAATCAACTACTAGCGGGCCTACATACCAAGATGTCCTCAAAAAGTACAGCACAAGACTCAAGAATAGAACTCTGAAGACCTTCAAGGAAAACAAACAAGAAAAACAGGAAAAATTTAAAAGACCAAACAGAAAATTGAAAATAGCAGACATGTGCTCTGCCCTCCAACAACTGCATTAAATATAAGTGGCTTAATATACAATGAAAATGAACTTAGTGGCTGAAAAACACTCAGTGGATATTCATACAAAGGGCACCAGCCACTGATGTCTGAGCAGCCTTGATGGATCTTAAGAGCTTTGTCCTGAAGGAGAGATGATGCTTTCAAAGGTTACAAGGGATACCCAGCACATCAGCACAGCATTCTTCAAATGAGACATCTGCCAGGATGGAGGGAGGATTAATGGTTCCAGTCCACAGAGATGGGGTGAGGATAGCAGCAATGGATGTGGCTGTAGAACAGGAGCAGGAGGGCTGTAGAGGCTGTCACAGGCTTCGTTTGGGTGGTAGTTACACATCTTCATGGAATATGTTCACAAACTACAAATGTCAGTTTCTCGGTTTTGATTTTGTTAATGTTACAGTTTCACTGGTGCAAACTAGATGAAGTGTCTGTGAAGCCTCGGTATCATCTTTGTAATTTTTTAATCTTAAAAAAAAATACATTTTGCTTATTCATTGAAATTTTCATACACATACAAAATATATTTTGAGCATGTCTATTTTCAACTTGTACCCTCACAGCATAACCTGCCTCTCAACTTCATGTCACTTGAAAAAAAAATCTACAGGGTCCAACTCATACTGGCCTAATGCACAACATATGGAATTATAAACCTGAAGTCCTTTTGATCTAAAGCAAATGGGCAGGTCAATAAGAAGCAAAAAGAAGAAAATGGAGACATACAAACATAACTCTGAACCAAGAGATATACATGGCTCACATTTGTGTAACTGCTTTTAAAAGACACACTGTGCTGCCCAGGCTATTCCCAAACTCCAGGCTGGAATGATTCTATCTCAACCTTCGGAACAGCTGAGATGACAGATATGTGTGCTCCTGTGCCAAAAGCACAAGAGCATTTTGCAAAGGAGAGTTATTTGTATATTAATCTTATAGAGCACTGTGTGTGTGTGTGTGTGTGTGTGTGTGTGTGTGTGTGTGTGTGTGTGTGTGTGTGTTAGGATGGCTCAGTGGGTAAGGCACTGCTGCCAATCCAGGCGATCTGAGTTCAATGCCTGGTTCTCTATGGTATAAAAAAAATCACTTACTCCTGCACATGCCCATAGTCCCAGTGTCTTAGAAGACTGAGCAGATCAAGGCCAGTCCAGGTAACATAGGAAGACACATTTCAAAATACTTTAATAATAATGATGGTGATGAAAATAACAGAGAAGATGTCCAAGACTCAGATCTCTTTGGAAAATAATATACCACAAACTTATGGTTTCTCAAAATAAAAACACCAAGATTCTAAAAACAGAGTTGTAATAAGGTTCACAATGGCCAAGCACCCTCTTTGACAGTAAACATGTCAACCACTAAAGGTCCCAGACACTTGTTTTCCAGCTCTGGGGCTGTGCTCCTCTGCTTCACCCTAGTAGGAATGTCTCTCCTCTCATCATTCACACACTTACATTCAAAGTGATTCCTAAGGGAGGTGGTGGGTCTGCACTGATCAAAATACAGCTAATAGCAACATTGGCCAAAGATGAAGTAGGATGCCCACAGCTGTGCCGAGCAAGGGCTCTGTGCACACAGGGAGTTTACTGTTTTTCCATATTATTTTTATTTGCTTTTAGTCAAGGCTAGCCTCAAATTCCCTATCCTCCTGCCTCTGCCTAGAGTGCACTATCATGCTTGGCTCTGACCTTACCAGTATCTCCTTTATAGGCTGTGGCATCATGGCAATCTGGTACCCACATCACTACCCTTTACTGAGTATTCTATAAATATTATACTGAATATTGCATTTGTATACATTGTCTTCACAGCTTCCATGAGGTGTAGATTTCTCACCTTACAGATGAAGTGACCAAGGTCTAAGAAACTTTCAGGAGGTTACTCAGATTATAACTAGGAACATAAGTGTGTGAATGATGAGAGGAGAGACATTCCTACTAGGGTGAAGCAGAGGAGCACAGCCCCAGAGCTGGAAAACAAATGTATATCATTTTTACTTTCCCAGTGTTCTGTGACCCCTGCCAAATAACTTTTCACATCTGCAATTATTTTCCTTTGTTTAGGTCTTTCCTTTGGAGCCTACATAAAAAATGGAAAATGCTCTCTCTAGCTAATTATTTTGCAAAGCACACCATTTCTCCAGCTTCATATGACTGAGCCGTAAGTACCGGCTCACAGTAGCAAACACTTACTCTTCACTAACATTTAATTCAGATAACCATCAGGGAATACCCCACACACTAGAATAAATATCCAAGAATGTGGGGCTGAGCTCCTGTTTCCTTTCCCTTCTGTAGAATTTTATTTCACATTTGAAAAGGTACCCAATTCCCAATCTTCCTTAAGACTTTCCTGTTCACTCCCTGGAACTGCTCTAGAACCCTTTAATGGGCAGAAGAAGAGATGTGTTAGTCAAGAGTCAGGAACATAGAGAAAGGGATGCTGAAAATTTCACCAGCATGTGGCAAGGGGAGAGCTGCAGTGTGTGCTCACATTTGCCACTGAATTTTCCTATGAAAGGACTGCTCCCAACTTGTGAATGAAAATAGGCAAAACAGAGCGACTGCTTCTAGGAAATTAAACTCCATGTTCTTAAAATGGCTGGCGCATGCCCAGCACTGTTGGCCAGAGCCTTCCTCTTTCCAATTTGAAGTATCAGGTTCTACTAGTATGCACTTTTTTCTTTTCTTTTTGTGTTTGTTTTTATAATGTTCTTACAACGTGGCTCAGGGTGGCCTTGGACTCATGATTCTCCTGCCTCATCTTCTAAAATGCTGGGCATACAGAATGAACCACCACATGCAGCCTGTGGAGGTTCTTACATCTAACTTACTCTATCGTATTTTGTCACCAAAAGAAACGCAGCAAGTTCTTCCTGGCCTTCCCTAAACCCAGAGCCTGGCTTCCCTCCCAAGAAAGGAATCCTATTCGCTGCCGCTTGCTATCCACAGCCTGTGGGATAGTAGTGGGGCTTGTCTGGAAGTTGTACAAGGGACAGACCAGAAGAGCATCAAACCTGCCAAGACCACCGCAGACAGGCACTGGGAAGCCACTGCATATGCAGCATGTAAACCCAAGAAAATGTTATACTAGAGTGCAAAACCAGAAAAAGGAGAAGAAAGAGAAGGAAAAGGAGAGAGGAGGGGACAATTTAGAATCAAAACAAAATAAATCATTACTAAGGAAAGGTATTTGTAAAAGAACATATTACACATTAAATATAACACACATAAATTGATTCATAAGTAATTGACAAGGCAGAATATGAAGTGTATACCTGTAACCCCAGCCCTTGAGGTAGAAGCAGAACATTAGAGAGAAGTAGGTCTGGACTGCGGGGAAGGACCCTCATAAAGAGGTGAGAGGGAGGGCAGGCAGAGCGGGAGGTGGAGGAGTAGGAGACTGGGGCATGGAGCCTTGGGTGGAGAAGGAATGATTTAGGACCAACACTGACATAGAACAGCATGTGAAGTCAGGAGATGGTGGAGCTGGCATTTTTAGCCAAAATGAAAGGCAGAGTGAAAACAGAAATTTAAGAAAAAGACAAACAAAATCAGCTTAAAGTCCAAATTGTTGATGGTTATATGCATGACCGTGGTTAGGGGAACAGAGCAGAAAAAGGGGTAAAGAAGAAAAACTGTAGATCTAACTGAGGAGACCCAATGTCACCTCCCAGCTTCATCCTTTTCTTCTTTTTCCTCCTTCCTTCCTCCTCCTTTCCCCACACCCTCCCCCTCTGCTTTTTTGTTTGCTTGGGGTTTTTTTGAGACATGGTTTCTCTGTGTAACAGCCCTGGTTGTCCTGGAACTTGCTATGTAGACCATGCTGGCCTCGAACTCTCAGAGATCCACCTACCTCCGCCTCTCAAGTGCTAGAATTAAAGACCTGTACCACAACTGCCCAGCTAACTTCCAAGATACTGTTAAAAATTTTCCAGGTTAAAAAAAAAATTGCTGGCTGTACATGGCTGATACTCCAGCATAACTTGTTCTTGGAATCCAGGAATATGTCATCTTAACAGACTGTTAAATGGTTCTCTGTTAGCATTTAACTTAAAGGCAGTGGTCCTCTTATTTTTTACCTTTTCTGTTATCTTAAACATCCAGTATAGCTTGCATTAGCTACACTCACCTGGCTAAAACAGGCACAGAAACAGAGGCAAGCGTGCGCACACACATACACACACACACACACACACACACACACACACACACGGCTTTAGATTCCACAATTACATATACATACCAGACTGTGCATTTTCTGAACATGTTTAAGATATAGCCAAGACATAAGGTAACAGCTAACTGATAATTGTCTTTAAAAATAAATGGGCCCTGACTAATTTTAAATATTAAGTCGAACATGTACTCTGCCAACAGAGATGGCTAAAGGACTTATCAGCTTATCAGCTCTAGCAGAAACAGTAGAACAATGAAGAATACAAACTTCCATGGAGAGGCCCCTAGACTATTAGATACTGTCTCTACCAGTGAGAAGAAAACCAGCCAGTATCAAAGAAGTCTCTTATAGAATTAAGTGATTCTAGATTTCATATCATGGTTTAAAAACAAACTAGTCTTTATCAAGTTTCTTCCCAGTGCTAAAATATGTAGCACGTTATGTGGAACCTACTACTTCCATATATATGACATTGGTGGGCAGTGGGGTGAAATGTAGTGGACACTCCTACCATTGCTTTGTGCTATGGCCATGGTTAGACCTGCTGATCTGCTTTGCTCACAATATAGAACATCTATAAGAAACACTGAAAATTTCTAAAACAAACCAAAAAAAAACCCTCTCCCATACATAAAAGTATACACACTCACATACACATACTTTTTAAAAACCTCCTTTTATGAGAATAAATAAACATGGTTCTACTTAACAAAGTAGTATGACTTGTTCTCATCTTGTGAGATAACCCAGTTAACTGGGTGCTCTCTTGAAGTTGTTTCTCAAGATTAAAAAGCATTTTCCAGTCTTCTTGAGAACAAATGCTCATAATCACATTAAAATCTCTGTTCATAAATGAGATTTACTACATCCTCCTATTTCTCTCCTTGCTTTTCCTAACAGCCCTTTGATGCACTCCTAGCTAGTCGTCTGACTCCTTGGTCTCTCTGAGTCAGTTCGGTAACTCAGCATTTGTAAAACATTTATGGAAACATTAATATATTGACTTTATATTCAAACCCAGTCATGTCACATCTGGATAAAACCAAAGTGAGTCACATATGGAGAAGTCCCTCTCCACTTGTCTGAACAGTTTTATTCTCTGTGAGTAGAAAAAAAAGAATCCATTCCTAAAGCATGCTGCTTCTGAGTGCTTGCTGCTTCTGCTCCCAGGGAACTTCGGACTAAAAGCAATCTAAAGTCATACAAACAAGAGGCCCACATAAAGAACAGGGCCTCTGCTAATAGCACCTTCAGAGGCCCCTCAAACAGGAAGAGAACCTGCCAGACTCAACAAATTTGCCTCTGCCATCTAGAGGGAGATATTTACCTGCTTCAGTGTCTCTCTGGGGCTTGGGCCCTGAGCAGTAACAGCAATCTAAGAAGATGACATAGTTAAGGACATTGAAGAACAACCCGATGATTCCAGCACTGAGAACCAGCAGGGGTTTCTCTGTCTTCTGGGGACTGGTGTACCTTTTGATGGCTTCTACCAAGATGCTGAACATCAGGGCCACAGCAAAAACGGAATTGCCAAACGCCCCTACAACATCTGCCCGGAGAAAGCCGTAGGTGCTCTTCTTGTGCTGCCTGATATTGCTGGCCCTCACGCCAAACAGTCCGATGATCATGGACAGCAAGTGCGAGAGGACAGCGAAGGCATCAGAGGCCAAGGAGAGGGAGTTGCCTATGTGCGAGATCACTAGCTCCAGCACAAAAAGAATGAGACTGACCACGCACATGAGGATCAGACGGAAGCTTCGGCCCGAGTATCGTCCCATGGCTGCCTGCTGCTGCGGCTCCTCTTTCTCAGGAAGGCAAGAACTCCTAGCACACTTTTAGAGATTACGACTCAAGGAATACTCTCCCCTTCAGCCTTTCAGTGCCTGTCATATTTGGAAATCAGCTTTTATAGGCTGCTATAAAGCTATAAAGCAGTTTAAAGGGCAATTAAGCAAGAGATGTCACGTGAGTCTGGGTTTGTGGAAATGGAAGACACTGGCTTCAGGTGTAGACTGGAGAATTGTTTGTTTGGATGTGTTTAATTACAGGGCTTCATGTCTTGCCTTCCTGTAGGAGCTTACCCATAGCCAGAGTGTTCCCAGCTTCTGGCAGCATGCAGTAATGGCTTTAATAAAGCGAGCCATTTGGCATCAACAGCCATGCCTTGTCTCCTAGGTGTATAATTTTGAGTGTGATCTGTGTGAAATGGAACACTCTAGGATTTTCACTCCAGAGCTATATCCCAAGTAAAAGGCCATCCCCATTGCTTTGCCCACTGGCCACCAAGTAAACTACTCCTTTTCCAACGGTCTTTGTAAGAAAGACAAAAAAATAATCCCAATGGTCAGAAAAGGTTCAGACCTTCAAACTGCAAGAGCTACCAAGTGACAATCTGCTTCAGAAAGAAAGCCAAATGAGTTAACTGATGCAAGTTTTGAGTCTCACTTTAAAAATAACCTTATCCCATAGGCACTTATTATTTTATTAGTTGTCAAGTATCTAAACTGACAGTGGTCTATATTGTTTGAAATTCCCACCAACTATGTAGCTTTTTTGAATTAAAAAATTGTTCTAATTACATTTATTGGGCAGGGGATAGCACATCTATGCCAGAGAAGGACTGGTAGGCACCGCTCTCTCCTGCCACCATGTGGGTCCTGGCATCTTCACAGGAGTGACAGGCTAAGAGCAAAGGCCATCGGGAAGACAGAGCAACAAGACTGTCTTCTTACTTGATCTTGATGCTGTAGCGGGTACCATGGTTATGTGACAGATGACAAATAACTAGATCTTTCCATGTCTGGTCAAAATGCCTTCTCCTCAGCTGTTTTATGAAATATTCTGCTGCACTCAAGTCAAGACTCAGACCTATGAATTGTTCCTGTTGTCCAATTCCCACAAAACTTTCATGTATGGATCCACTGGCACGACGAGACTACTTTAAAGTTCTTTCATGAATGACTAGAAATTGCTATGGTGTGTAACTCAGGTGCTCTAGTGGACCCCTGGAGCAGAGCCAGCAGTCTATATGCCTTGTTGTCTTTTGCTGCAGTGAGCACTGAACAAGTAACCACTTTCTTGACTTCTAACTCATATAGTCTATCTCTAAATTCATGGGGCCCATGCCTGAAGATTTAAATTCAGGTTAAAAACAATTGAAAATTGCAATTGTACTCAACTATTCACACAGCACCGGATGTTATAAAAGACCTGGAGATAATTTTAAAGTGTATGTGAGGAGCTCAATTGCATGCAAATACAGTATTTGCCTAGATGAAGCACTGGTGCACTTTGGTGGTGGTGGTAATCATAGGACCAAGTCCATAGATTCCCAAGGATGACTGTCTGGCTGCTGGCTGTCCATTTAAAGCAAATGGTTCCTACACCCTCTAAAAAGGCACCAGCTTCTCATTTTGATAGGCTCACACTACAGCCCATGCTGGCCTCAAACTCATGATCTTCCTGCCTTAGCCTCTCAAATGCTAGGATCTTAGAGAGGTGTCATAACTGAAAGATTAGCACCCCTTTAATTCATGGAGTTTTAGAAGGTTTTGCTATTTTAGCTGACCTCTAATTTTAGAAACAAGACAATTTATTAGATGTAATTTCAGTAAACGTTAAATAATGACTGGAGGGTGGAGCACCAAACCCCAGGCTCCAAAGTACTCAGATGAAGTAAAAAAAGAAAAAGAAAAAGCTCCATAGACTTCTCCCCGTCCCAGATGACCTTGAGTCATAGTATAAAATAGGAAATCTATGATCTACATTTTATGATTTTTGTCATGAATAAGAAAAACAAAAACCTCTTTACTTTCTACCATTTTCTCTCCAAAGCAATGCATACACTTTTTAGAGCACAAACTTTATTGTGACCAAAGCCACACATCAGCAGCGACTTCCAGCTGACCACATGAAATCTGTACCAACTACATATGATGTCCTAGGTACTGTTCTAATGACCTTCTTCAATAAGGCAGAGGGACCTGACTTCTCCCCATTTTTCAAGAAATGGTTTACATTGGTCTAAGGATGGGAGAGTAAGATCAATATTCACAACTGCCATGGCCAATGACTGATTCATAGCACAAGCCTGTGACTCAGACAGGAATGCTGCTTACTTCCAGAGTGTGTGGAGTTCAGAGTCCAACATCAGAATCTTATTGACACTAGAGCTCACTAACTGGCTAGCCTGGTGAGCCAGAAAGGTCCAGGATCTTCCTGTCTCTGCCTTTCCAGCTGGGACTAGAACTCAGGTCTGCAAGCTTGTCCTACAAGCACTTCACTCACTGAGCCTTCTCAGGCTGTGCACTGTATTTAACCTGCAGCTTCCTGGGGCATTTCCTCTTGTTCACAGGTAGCATAACCTGCCTCTGCATCTCATTTCCTTCCCCCTATTAATTTGAAACCTTACTCATTCTTCAAAGCTTGGTTCACAATTCTAACCCTTTAAAGGCTTTCCCTAGTTCTCACCCTGGGAAACTGAACTGGAAATGAAGTGCTGAAACACGGTATTTACCTAGTTGTTAGAAGAGAACGGGCCAGCCTGAGCTACATGGTGAGATAGCCTCAGTAGGAGCACATCCCACAAAGCCTGGTGACCTGGGCGTGATCCCCACAATCCACACAGCAGACATAGCTAGCTCCAAATTGTCCTCTGACCTCCACACACGTGCCTTGGCAAGCAGAACCCCCACCAAATAAATAGAGAAATGTTTAAAAATAAATGAACTAAGAAAGCTCCAAATGAGGTACAAATGGCCTTCCGGGAAAACAGGCAGCCAGGAAATACAGTGCATGTGAAGTGCAGAGGGCTGTGTTGAACTGAAGGACACTGACAGGCAATGAGACAGATTAAGCTGAAGGGTTTACATTTTAGCCTATAAATAAGAACTATAAAATGATTTCAAGTAGGAAAAACTATCTTAATAAACTATACTGGGGGGGGGGAATACTCCTGAAAACATGGAGATTGGCATGATGGTCACACACACCTATGAAAGTCTAAGCCCTAAAGACAATCAAAGCAACAGCAGCCTATGTTGCTAGCATAGCAATATGGACAGCAAGCAGGTTCTGCAGAAGGAGGCTGCCTGGGATGCCTCAGGCTTCTGGCGTAGTGACAGTATTATTTTGTTGGTGTTAACCTTCCTAGTAGGAAGAGGGGGTGTGTGATGAGATTTGGGGGACTTGGTGACCTGAGATGCTAGTGAAACACAAATCACAGGAGAGCTCAATGTGTAGTTTAGAGCTCTGAGCTGCTGATAAAAATGGAGTTATTAGTCTATTAATTGACTCTGTGGGAAGAATGACATTGTGAGGAGGCCAAGCATGGAAATTTGCCACACTAATACCTAAGGAGGTGGCCAGGAACAAAAGCCAACGAGAGATATAACTAAGAAAAGGTTTGGTGGGGTGGGCACACATCAGGCAACAGTAGTTAGTTAACATCACCATCAGAAGAAGCCGTGTGGGTGGGGTGTGTGTGTGCGCACTGAGACAAGAATCAATGTGTACACCAGACTGGCAGGCTTTGCCCTTCCTGACCTCATGAGACCCATCCTGGGGGAGACAGGAAAGCGCAAAGGGAGAAGAGAACAACTCCTTCCAAGAGGCAGGCTTCTTAAGACAACTTGGGAAAGTGTCCCCGGCCTACCTGGTTTTCCATGACCATCCATCCCCATGTGTGCAATTCTGCTGTTGCAGGATGAACTAAATACATAAAAAGTAGTTAGTTCATGGTGTTTATTACCCAGGCTGTTTACAGAAAAGTATTTCCCACTGTCAACTTAGGCATAAGAATAGTTGTTTATCTCATATGATTTCCTTTTAGAACTTTTAAAAAATGAAAAAGAAAAACTGCATCTGAGAAGATATTAGTATCACTGGTTTTAAAAAAAAAAGAGGATGAGCAAGAGGCTTCTGTTTCTTCCTTCAGTAACTCCGACCAAACAAGGTGTAGAACTTGGCAGGGTTCTTGCCACAGACACACATGGCTCCTGGCTGCAGCTCACACAGAGGGTTGAAAGGAATACAGAGGCTTTTGGCTCCCATGGACGGAGCACCAGGCTCCACATCCTGGTCCCTGGAATGAAAAGACAAGAGGTCCGCTCACTCCTGCTGCACACTGCAGCCTCCTCAGCAGGTCCAGGGCTGAGGGATATTTACCTGGCAGTTGTCTTTTTGATCCAGTCCTCACAGTCAATTTCCCCACAGAATGGAATTTGTGCAATCTAGTGAGAAAAGAAAAAGCATTCTGCCATTATAACTCCTAGACAGAAGTACATGAGATCTCTTTTTACCTTTCAAGCAAAAGGGGTAGGTGTCCCAGGCCTTTTGGGACTATGGTACCTTTCTTTGCAAACCCTGGGAACTTTTCTCAGAAGTAGACAACACAGCAAAGAATGGTTTTTATACCATCCAAACTCCACAAAAACCCATAAAACTAGACATAAGTCATGTTTTCAATACAGCAAGTGTCTGAATAAACTGGCTGTGAACCGTTGTAGGTCCTTCCCGGTCTCAACTGCTGCCTGTTTTACAGACCTGGCTGTCAGGATGTGGAAGAGAGGTGATTAGGAGTAAAATGATTTCACAGTAACACACAGTAACAGCTAACAGGCAGGCCTCACTCAATCCCACGTGTCTAACAATCTTGTAAAAGACAAAAAAAAAAAAAAAAAAAAAAAAAAAAAATTACTTTTTATCAGGAAAATCAATCTTTGCCAGAAGTGGTGCATGCCTAAATCTCAACATTCAGGGGCAGAGACAAGGACAGGTCTCTGAGTTCAAGGCCAGGCTGGTCTACAGAGCTACTTTCAGGACAGCCAAGGCTGCACAGAGAAACCCTGTCTAGGAAAAACAAACAAACAAAAAAAGATAATCAGCCTTTCAATTTTTCTTAAACTTTTAAATAACAGGAAGAATCAAGACTTGCTATTTTATTGAATTTTGACATTTACCTCCAATTTGAAAATCATGGGTTGAGGGCTGGTGAGATGGCTCAGAGGTTAAGAGTAAGAGTTCAGTTCCCAGCAACCACTTGTGGCTCACAACCATCTTTATAATTCAACCTGATGCCCTCTTCTGGCTGTGGGCAGAACACTGTATATATAATACATGGACAAATCTTTAAAGAAAAAGAAAAAAGAAACTCTTGGGTTGGACCTGGTGATGCTGGCTTGTACTCCCAGAAGGCTGAGGCAGAAAGATCACAAGTTCAAGGCCTGACAAGGTCTGCACAAAGCAAGTACAAATGTGCCTATCTCAAAATAAAAGTTCAACAAAATGGGGCAGGACATGAGCTCAGTGGTAGAATGCTTACCTAGCAGGCACACAGACGTTACTCAGGCACAGTAGGCTCCAAAAGGGGAGTGAGAAGAGAAGAAGGGAAAGAGGTAGAAAATCTCTAGCCTGGCATTTCTTTCAATAAAATAAAATGTCTGACAGGTCAGCATTAAGGTTCGCTGTTATTTTTCATACCCAAATGGGAACTGTTTGCAACAGCAATTAGGTAATTTCTAGAGATCAATGCTAATGCTAATGTTGGGAAGAACAGCAGTACCAGCTGAAAGCTATCTAGATTCTATAATGGAAACCCAAGAAGGAAC
The DNA here is from genome assembly GCA_004025045.1 of Sigmodon hispidus. Lineage (NCBI taxonomy): Eukaryota > Metazoa > Chordata > Mammalia > Rodentia > Cricetidae > Sigmodon > Sigmodon hispidus. The sequence continues at coordinate 71,468 of PVIH01003631.1, forward strand.
AGAGGGCTGCCGATCTGGTTGGCAGGTGAATGTGTCTGTCACTAAGCCAGACAATGAAACTTCAATCCCAGGGAACAACATGCTGGAAGGAGAGAACCAACCCCAGCCAAGCTGTCCTTTGACCTCTCTCTGTGCTGTGGCATGCACTCACTCATGGGTAGATGAAGGAATGATAAGGAATGGGTGGGTAGTTGAGAGCAGAGGCAGCAGCAGTTCCTCTGCTTTTCATGAATTAGCAGCGTTCCACATTCTTAAAATTAAGTTTACCAGCAGGAATCATGAGTTCTAACTCCTGTTGTTAGATCTCAAAAACAAAACAAGCCAGGCGATGGTGGCACAAACCCCAGCACTCAGGAAGCAGAGGCAGTCGGGTCACTGTGAGTTCAAGGTCAGCCTGGTCTATAGGGCAAGTTCCAGGACAGGCTCCAAAGCTACAAAGAAACCCTGTCTCAAAAAACAAACAAAAAAAGCTCCACTGCAAAGACTTCCTCTGCACTGGGACCTAGTAAGCAATGTTTCAGAAGGCTTCCCCTCTGAAAAGTAAAAGCAAATAGAGAGGAAGAAAAAGAGACAGGAACTTCTTCAGATGGATCCTAACTCCCCCCCCCTCCCCGAAGGGCAAAAGCTGATGATCTAGGCTCCATGTCCACTCGGTGAATGTGCCAGTCTAATTTCAGAGATTTATCAACTGCTATCCTGATAAACTGCCTCCAAGACTACAGAGGTAATACATTTCTAGGTATGTCCTGCAATGGGTAAAGAGAAAGGGGGCAGAGATCAGGGACAGAACACATTCAGAAAAGTTTTAATACAGAAATTCTTTGTGCCATGAAAATAGACACAAGAAAACCCATGATCTAAGCCAAAGTAACACTTCCCTGTATGAGAGCTGCAAACCCTTAATATTTGCAAACAAAATACATAAAAAAGAACATTTATAGAATAGTGTGTAATATATGAAATAATAATGGTTGTATTTGAACTCTGTCATAGCCTGGTGGCACAGGGAGATAAATTTAGCTACTTAGGGGCTGAGACAAGAAGACCCAAAGTTCAAAGACTCTAGCTTACCAGTGAGCTCAAGCCTAGGAAGGGTGACTAGGTGAGAGTCTGTCTCTTTACTGTGAAATAACAAGTAGTTCAAGTGGCAGGGCTCTTGCCTAGCATGCCTGAAGCTTGAGAGATTCAAGCCCTAGCACAATCAATATAGCCAATAAACTAGTTGTACTTGAAAATCAGTGATCAAATTAGTCTCCTCTCCCCTTTATACTAATAAATAGAAGTAGAAAGGGAAAAAGTAATGTTTACCTAAATTTATATTCCAAAAATCCTTTTCTCTCCTGATAAATACACTTTTATTTACAGCAGCCTCAAAGTTGCTTGATGGTCACTCAGCACACCTAAGATAACCCAATGAAGCAAGACAGGAAGATGTACTGACTACTGAATATAATAGACACGATCTATTTGTTTTCTTATATAGTTTTTTTTTTTTTTTTGGACATAAAACTAAAATATCCCTGCTCTACTTAAAAATTTTAAATCCTTACAGTAACTTACTTAATATTAGAATAAAATATACGACCCACTAACACCTTGTAGGTCTTGGTTCTTTGAAACCAATGCATTAGCTAAAAGCTTCTCTATTATATTAATGCTTATGCAATTTCTTTAATAAACTGCTCTGCAAAAGTGACTAATCTATTATTATAATAAATAAAAATTTTAATTGAAAAATTAGGGAGCAAGTCGAGTCTAGTGGCACAAGGTTTTCATCCTAGCTCCTCAGAAGACTGGAGCAGGAAGACTACAAGCTCAAGAAGTGCCTGAGCTATACATAGAGTTCAAGGGTCAACCTAAGCAATTTAAAGAAATCTTTACTCAAAAAGAAGTGGGCTGGTGCTACAGCTTAGTGGTGAAGTGCTCGTCCAGCATTAGCATGCCAAAGCCTTGAATTCAATCCTCAATCCTCAGGGGAAAAAATATTGAAGCAAAAAAGAAAATAATGCCTACATAAATTGCAGAGGAAGGGAAACACATGCTAGAAGATGGCCACATAACCTCTAGTCTTCTATTAAAGCATGCATCAAGGGAACACTATAGAACACGGAAAATCAGTAAACCAACACCAAGTGCTGAAGAACTAGGGACCCGATAGGGGTTTGAGACCATCTATTTTACACATCAGTAAAAAAGTCAGAGAGATGAACTCCTCAGTACCAGTAACAAGAGATGTGTTATTAGGCCTCATTGTAAAAAACATTGTGTTTTATTCTCAACAAGAAGCTTTTATAAATCTGAGGAGGAAGTACATCAAACTATGGTAGAGAGATCTAACTTCTGGTATCTAATTCTACAGGCTAATTCATTAGAGTCTGGCCCGTGGTTTTCTCATTTGTTGTAATCTGGAGACTATTTAACACGTATACCAGAATACTAAAGTCCATAAGCAATTCACTCCAATAATACATAAAGCTGAATAATGTACAACCCTTTTATTTGACTGGCTTAAAAAGATGAATACAAAGTATTAGGTTGAGGGAGTTGTTCAATAAGATTTACTGAGAAGTGGTAGATGTGCAGCTCAGTGGCACAGCACTGAACAGCACAGGTAAAACCCTAGGGTCAACCCTAGCCCTGTGGAAAACAAACAAAACAAGAAAAGTTCTGAAGAGACTTCTTACCTTTCCAGAATCCAGTACCTTCTGAAAGTCTTCCAGTGTATTAGATACAACCATATGGGCTTTGAGGTCTTCAGAAGCCCTAAGTAAATCAGAAAATACAGACCTCTTCTTACAAATATGAGTTTTTTTTAAACCCCAACATAAACAAACTGTAATGACCTAGTAAGTGAAGGTCAGAAGAAGCCACTGAGTATTGACTCCATGACTAGCGGTGCCATCAACAAGCCAGCATCACCTCAAGCCTCCATGTGAGAAACTCATCGTATGCATAAAAGGCAGCTGCTACTTTTGCTGTTGCTGTTGAATGGTCCTGACTATTTTTAAACCCTCTGGCCTACTTTTCCCTTCTACAAAATCAGAAAAATAATAATATTGTAGCAGGAAGTATAGAGAGCTATCCAATAATCAAACATGCAGGTGTGACTATATCATAACAAAGCACAGGTGCACACATACACACAAAGATATTTTCGCACCATCAAATGCTCCCACTCAACACTCCCTACATGTCCCAGGTGATCCTGGAACCCAATCTCATGCTTCCGATAGTATTACCAGGAGTGCACCACCATGCCTGGCTCCATGTAGCCTCCTCTGTCAGAGCCTCGGGTTTTAGTAATGCTACGGATATTTTCCTCTAAAATTTTTCCTCAAAATCACACATGCAATGATGAAGGAAAAAAAGACAATTGTTCTTTTCTGAATCTTAAGACTAAAAACCCTGTGAATTATTAGCAATTGCTAGCTGTCAGTCAAATGTTTCCTCTTCCCCTCTGTCACATTTTTGGTAGTGAGATCGATAGACTAAGTAGGGAAAGTCACAGGATATTTCCCAGCCTACATTTGAAGGCAGAAGGCATGGCTCTTGCACCCTCACCCACCAGCACTCCGTTGACATGACTAAGATCTAGTTTGTCTGTGTCACTAATTTCTAGGTAATGGCAGAACCAATACAATGAATGGGTCTACATTCCTGAAAAGTAAACCCACTGGACCTGCAGCTCAACCTCATACTGTGTCATAAGAAAGGGGAAGTTGTTCTATGGCCATGTAACTCTGGTCTTCTCTTAGTTTTAACAGTTTAGTCTACTTCACATGGGACTTCTCTAACCAAGGGTGACATTAAGGAGAAAAAGAGCTTGCCTAGTATGAATGAGGACACAGATACCTCCTCCCTCAGCACTGAAAGGAAAAGAAACCAGCCACCCTAATAGTAAATCCAATAACCTGACCGGATTCACTCTTAGGCTCTATAGAAGGAGCCTGTCCTGTGGAAGGAGGAAAACCTCAGGAATATACATTTGTGACAGGTCTATACTGCCATGTCCTCAATGCAGTAAAATTAATCAATATATGACTTTCTTTGTACTTGGTAAAATTAAGATCCACCTGTGAACAAGAAGGCACTGCTATCTTATTTTTAAAATCAGTTGCTATCATAATTTAGCTTTTCTTTGGCAATAATATTATATAGAATTGACTCTTATTCAGAGGACCTATATTTACAAGCAAGATTCTAATGCATACTGAAAATTGTCCAAGATAAAAAAACCCAAAAACTTAGTGAAATAAATGCATGCTGAGAAATTATAATCTGAATTCACCAAATCAGAATAATCTGTATTCCCACATCCATATAGAAAAATGAAAGAAACACAAAATACTCCCGTTAACTCTCCCTGAATGTGGCTTTCAGGAGAAGTTTTGTTCTCATATGTCACAACTTTTTTATAATAAGCATGCACATTAGTGAGAAATTATAGAAACAAAATCATTGCTAAGAATAAACTATGCATAAGCTGCTTAGTATGGACCTTATATGTAAGAAATAACAGAATGTGAGTGTAAGTGAATGAAAAGTCGCTGAAGTTTTCTGCTACACCAGGAGTATAGCACTGTGGAGGCTGAAGCAGGAGGAACAGAAATCCAAAGCTAGCCTCAAGTCTGAAGCCAATCCAGGCGGCAAGAGACCCAAACCCAAAAAACTTGCTTTTATAAAAACATCATCTGAAGCCCAGGGAGAAAGCTCAGCAGCATGGTGACTCCATTCTAAACACAAGGGCCTGAGTTCAGTCCAGAACCTACAACAAAACCAGCTGTGCATGTGCTACATGCTGTATCCCAGGACTTGTGGAACTTGTTACCCATCCAGCCTACTTGGTAAGCTCTAAGCTAGTAAAATACAAGGTAGATGGCACCTGAGGAAAGGCACCAAAGGTTGACCTCTGACCTGCATAGGAAAACACACAAGTCACCTTTCACTAATAGTTTTCTATCAAGTATTTACTAAGTACTTCCATGTCAATATTACTATGGAAAAATAAGAAAACACTGTTCTCAAAGAGCGTATTAGTTTAAACAATCTTTTCGAGATGACCAACCATAGGAAGGGAAGAAAACTGCTTTTCTGTCACTAATGATGCTGGTTTGCCAACCTGAGACATGTTATGAAGCACAGGAGAAAAACTTCAGTCAACCCGAAATTTAACACTAAGCAGTCAAGAAGACCTCTAGGTATAAGGTCCAGCCATTTCTGTTCCTCAAATGCCAGGAGACCAAGATCAGCAAGAACAGAACCGGAGAGAACAATAAGAGCAGGGACCTTTTCAAGACCTCACCCCAGGATTACCTGTTCCCAGTGCAGACACACTTCATACACATCACATTATCTATATACCAACAAATCCTAAAATAACCCTTCAAGACACTTTTATGAAATGAATCCAGAGAGGGCTGCAAATTAGCTCCCTAGAAATACCTAATCAAGCAACAAAGGCACTGGTATGGTGGCGCATGCCTTAAGTCCCAGCACTCAGGCAACAGAAACAGGTGGATCTCTATGAATGCGAGACCTGCATAGAGAGACCCTGTCTCAAAAAATAACTAAATAAACCCAACGTATATTAGGCATACAGCATTAAAAGGCAAAGGAATAAACCCAGCATGGGCCACCTTCCCGACCCTAAGCCAAGTTTCTATCTCTAGTGACAGTCGCCTCCCTCACTGTTTCACATAGGCAGAGAAAAAAAATCCTATTACAGGTCAGGCCAGCTCCAAGGGTTCCATGATCTCATATTCCCAAAGTAATCAAGTTTCTTAGCCTTGGCTACTCATAATCCCCTGGGGAGCTTTTCATTTTTTAAGATTTATTTATGTTTTGATCTTATGTGCAGATGTATGTGTGTGCACTATCTTTTTATCTGGTTCCTACAGGGACTATAAGAGGGAATCCGATTCCTTGGAACTAGAGGACATGCAGTTGGGAGGCCTCTGACACAGATGCTTGGGACTGAACCCAGGTCTGAAATAAGTGCTCTTACTTGCTGAGGGATTACTCCCATCCCACTTATTTTATGTTTTAAGGTGCGTGTATGCGAGAAAGACAGACAGACAGACAGCACTGGAAATTACAACAAGTTGTGAGCTGCCTGTTGTGGCTACTGGGAATCAAACTCGGGTCCTGTGCAGGAGCAGTACCCACTGAGCCACCTCTCCTGCCACCACTGGAAGCTTTTTAACACTATAGTTGCTGGCTGCTCTACAGGCCACTATAATTAGTCTCTCAGGGTAGGGCCCATATTTACGAAAGCCTCCTGAATTCCACCAATCTGTGACCAGCACTTTAGAATCAATGACTTAATACACGAATCTGGATCTGAAGTTAACCCCAGTTAGTTCAACAGACAGACCAGTTTCACGGGAACACACACTTAGGAAAACCCACAAGCCAAAACTACTACAAATGGAGTAAGAAACTAAGCATTCCTGGAGCTTGGGGAGAAAGGCTACAAATCCTGTTTATATCTCAACCCACCAGGTGAAAACCAAAGAAAGGAGACACAAGTAAACCTCAGAGCTACCTTGTGAAAAGGTTACGCTGGATGTCTTCCAAAATCTCGTGCAGTTTAGCCTCAGCTTCTTTTTCGGTAATTGTCAATTTCTCTCCAGTATCTCGTCTGACAGCTACAAACTGGCAGCTCTTCATATCACGTGGCCCCACCTCAAGTCTGATTGGAACTCCCTATAAACAAAACCAGCAGTTAAATGTGTGCAAGTGTATCTCAAGCTGAATACAGACTACTTCATGGTTTTATCTACTATAAATCATCTAACAGCCAAAAGCAGTGGTAAGCAAATAAGACCACACTATAAAGCTTACTTCAGTACAGAAGGAGTCTCCTGCCTGTGTTGTCAGAACTAAGCAATGTCATGATAGAGAACCATTTGAAAGGGCATTCACACTTCCTCACAAATGGCATGTGCATATGGAAGAACATAGAGGCCTCTTAAAACCAGATACCCCAGACTCATGCATGGTAAACATCTGCTTTAGCTGGGATGCCTCGGCTTTGGATGGAATGATAGTATGCATGAGAGTCACCTGCAGGGCTGGTTAAAATACTGCCTGCCAAGCCTCATCACAGTTTCTTGTTACTGGAGTTAAGTTAAGGATGAGCTGAGATCCATATTTGAGGGAGTCACTACGCTGTTCAGACTGCTGGTTTTGGGATAAAGTTTGAGAACCACCATCCTCTCAGACTTTCATGAGAGAACTTAAGAACTGGCTATATCCAAGTTTAAGACTCCTGCATATTCAGGTCTTGTGTATTCCAGTCTCCGAGGGCAATAAAGCCCTTAAAGTCCAGGGAGACCTTGCAATTGTAGGGTCTGGAAACCCATCTGAAAAATAAATTTTAGTGAAAGATCCTTTGAAACAGTGATTCTCACCTTTCCTAATGTTGCAAGCCTTTACTACAGTTCTTTATATTGTGGTCACCCCAACGATAAAAGTATTTTATTGCTACTTCATAACTGTATTTTTGCTACTAACATCTGATATGCAGGATCTCTGATAAGCAACCCCTGTGAGAGGAGGGCTGCTCTACCCCACAAAGGGGTCGCCACTCACAGGCTGAGAACTACTGCTTTAAAACTAATTTAGGACTCTACACTGTAAGCAGGTGCTTCATTTTATATACAACATGGCTGCTGAGTAGTACTCACCCGCAAGCCCACTCAACCCTCGTAAAGTTAAGCTCCCAGGAATAAAATGAGTGATAGATAGAAAGCCCTGTCTTTGGAAGAAGAGAGTAAAGGGAAGCAAACATAGTAGAGGGATTCAGAAGTAGACATCATTTTAAATTCATTTTGATTAAGCTAACAGCAGCCTTTGCTCCTTTAGTATTTCGTACCTAGACACATGAACTGGCTTAGAGAAGTAGCTGCTGGTTAAAGACAAATTACAGAGGACAAAACACCTGTCTTTAAGGTCGGCTCTGAGGGTAGGGAGCATGTGAAAAGGAAGTATGGTCAGTAGCAGCACTAATCCCCAGCACAGGCCTACTGCAGCAGCCATTTTTAAAATGAGATGATAATTGCTACTGTCTTTGTAATTCAAAACAGTTAATTCTGCATAACCCCAACACATCAAGCATTCATTCTTAAGTTCTCAGATACCATCTCAGGACAGGCCCCACCCTGCTCCTAAATTTCTAGACTAAGTTAATATTCTCTATCATAACTTAAAAAAAAAAAAAAAAGATAGATGCTAAAAGTTTGTAAAATGGAATAAAGGGTATACATTACCTAATAATAAAGTTATGTGGAAAATGAAAATATACCAAAAAATATTAAACCAGAATTCAGAGTTTCTGAATTTAACTCTGTATGCAGTTTTTAATAACTCTGTTTTTAACGCTGTATGCAGTGTCAAAAACAACAGCAAAGGAACAATGTAGCTATGTGGACCAGAACTGCAAATGTGGAGGGAATCTGTGATGATGACTCCATCCTCACCAAAACCTCACTATGCCAGTGACTGAACTCCAGATAAATGCACTGCAGCACACCCACCAAATGGGGTTTATATATTATATAAACACTTCAAGGTCACTTTTATTCTAATTAATAAAAACTGGCTTCCATAAAACTTTCAGGGAGACAAGGCACAGGCTGGGAATCAAAGGCAGGGCCAAGCACATGATAAGTCACTAAGCTACCCACTCCCTGAACCACAAAAGAAATTAGTTTAATAAGCACATACTCTAGAAATCCCCAGTCACACGGTATAACCTACACTGGTACTCAGAGCTTACAACTATAAATATGGGAAGGTAAGAAAAAATCCTTAAGTTTGCAGAAATCTAGATCTCCTCAGTGCAGGACCCCAGCGTACCTTCAGCTCCCAGTGATTGAACTTCCAGCCTGGAGAATAATTGTCTCGTAGATCAACTCGGACACGGATGTTAGCACTAAGTAGCCGCCTTTGATACTCATTGCATTTTGCCATCAGTGCCTCTCTATCTTCTTCAGAAAGGGCATTTGTGATTCCACACGGAATGACTACCACCTAGAGTCAAAGGCACACCACATATACATAATGACATCTATAATAATCCTCTAGATCCTACAATAATGAACCACACTGAAGTTAAAACACGCCAAAGACATAATCTTTTAAATATACATAATTTTACTACAATTAAAAACATGGTGCTGGAGAGTGGTTGAGAACACTGACTGCTCTTACAGAGGACCCACCTGGTAACTCACAACCATCTATCAGTACTTCCAGGGAGTCCAACTCTTTTTTGGAACTTAGAGTACTCCAACACACATGGGATGCACAGACATAAACTTCAGTACACACACACACACACACATAAAACCGAACAATCCACAACATGCAACACCCTAAAAAATCTCAAAGCATACTACTGACAAAATTGCTAAAGTCTGCTACTGGGCCACTGTATTAAAAACAAAACAATAGCAACAAAAACTACTAAATATTTAGAATCATCCAACATCAAAAAGCCTTAAAAAAAATCCAACTGTATATAATAAATTCTTGAAATACAACATTTTGCATTATTCTAAAAGCACTTGTTCCTTATCATCCTTATTTGGTTCATGTTTCTGAGTCTGTGGACTCCTAGGCTCCTTCTTTGTCTCCCAGTGTGCAGCAATATCTTTCCATGACTCTTCTTTAGGGTAGCCTCTGCTTGTCTGGGACTGACAGCTGAGATCACAGCACCTGGTGTTTCTGCATCTCCACTGGCATCTGAGGAGCACTGGAATCTCCTCCTCCTTTTGATCACCTTTGGGAAGACCACAGTTCTTCATCTCTCCGTCACTGTCCACTACACCTCTAAACTTTCACTTTCCTTTGAAGACATGATCTTCCATATCTCCAAAATTTTTTTAGGAAAAGTCAGTAAATGACCTAAGAGTTTAGGAGCCAGATGGCAGTGCTGCATGCTTTTAACCTTAGCACTCAGGAAACAGAGGCAGGCAGATCTCTGAGTTTGAAGCCAGCCTGCTCTACAGAACAAGTTCCAGGAAAACCAGGGCTACACAAAGGAACCCTGTCTCAAATCCTGCCCTCCTCCAAAAAGGGTAAAGTGCTTATTCTCTGCATGAAGAGAATAAGCAATGCTGTGTTGTCCTGTAGCTTGCTGGGGTCTCTCTGTCTCTCTCTTAGACAGAATCTCACTACCTAACTATGACTGGCATATTCTCTCACTAAACTGTATATAAACTTACTAGCCTGGAACTCAGAGATCAGCCTGCCCTGACCTCCAGTGTTCTAGAATTAACGATGTGTGCTACCAGGTTAAGCATTTGGTTTAATCATATATGTGTATATGTGTGTGTGTGGGGGGGGTGTTGTATGTACCCAGTGTGGTTAATGGCACTGGACCCTGTCTTGCTATGAAGAGACACCATGACCATGGCAACTCTTGTACAAGAGAAAAACATTTAATTGGGGGCATGCTTACAGTTCAGATGTTTAGTACATATCATCAAGGTGGGAAGCAAGGCAGACATGGAGCTATAGCTGAGAGTCCTTACATCCTGATCCAAAGGCAACAGGAAGTGAACTGAGACACTGGGTGTGGCTTGAGCATATGAGACCTCAAAGCCCACCTCCCCAGTGACACATCCTCCAATGAGGCCACACCTGCTAGTAGTGCCACTCCCTTTGCAGGTCATTTCCTTTCAAAACACCAGATGCCCCCTGGAGCTGGCATTAGAGGAGGCTGTAAGCTGTCACGCTGTCACTGAGAACTGCACCTCAGTCCTCTGCAAGAGCAGTGGTATACTATCTTACCCACTAAGCCATCTCTCCAGCTCCAGGTCTTTTAGCTACGATCACAGACAGCTAATGTGACCTGCTTCCCAGTCTTGCTTGGAGAGTTGGTTTGGAGCCATTTCCTTCTCAGCATGAACTGAGAAGGCTCATGCTGGGCCTTCTGAGAATAAACTGGTTTACCACTAACACAATCCTCAGTCTGTTTTCCAATAGCTAAATCTTACCACAAGTGAATCTGTGTGACTTCTAAACTATCTCCAACATGTACTAATTATTTAAATATCATTTACCAACACCAAATGCATTTCATTTAACCTACTATATTTTATTTAAACAACTCTAAATAATTTCTTTTTTAAAAAAAGATTTATTTATTTATTATGTATACAGTATACAGAAGAAGGTACCAGATGTTATTCTAGATGGTTGTAAGCCACTATGTGGTTGTTGGGAACTGAACTCAGGTCCTCTGGAAGAACAGTCAGTGCTCTTAACTTCAGAGCCATCTCTCCAGCCCCCTAAATAATTTCAAAAAATTATTTCTAAAGTAAGTTTTAAGCTAGAAAGATGGCTCCACAGTTAAGATCATTGATGTGGGGGTTGGAGAGATGGCTCAGCGGTTAAGAGCACCATCTGCTCTTCCAGAGGACCCGGGTTCAATTCCCAGCACCCACATGGCAGCTAACAACTGTCTGTAGTTTCAGTTCCAGGCAAACACCAAGGCAAATAAGTAAATAAATAATAAAGTTTAAAAAAAAAAATCATTGATGTGATGGCTCACAACCATCTTTAACTCCAGTTTCATGGGATTCAATACCCTATTCTGACTTTGGTTGGCAACAAGAATGTACATGGTTCACAGACATGCAAACAGACAAAACATTCACTCAAAATAAAATTAATAAACCTTAGAAAAAAATTAAAACAAGTTTTCAACAAAGTAACTTTTAAAATTGAGATAATAAATAATACAAACGCATACACACTATAATGGTCTAGGTTACATTTTCTGTTGCTCCTTTATTACTGGAGAAATGTACCCTTTAAAAGCTTCTTTGTGACCATGGTTTATAATCTTACAGAAGAAATGCTGAAGAAGACCATTTTCCTTACCTGAACACAGGCTACACGAGGTGGTAACACTAAGCCCATATTGTCCCCATGAATCATGATCATCACACCAATAGTCCGAGTTGTCAGGCCCCAGGAGCACTGGAATGCAAACTGCTTCTCTCCAGGGGCCTTTGGATCTTCAAAAACTATTTCACACATTTTGGAAAAATTCTGTCCTAAATGGTGTGATGTCGCTCCCTAAAATAAGGAGAGAAACACAAGCTTTAATTTTAAACTATTATATTATTCCTTTGAAAATAATGACAAGATCACACACTTTAGAATATCACTACATGTACTGTTTTAGTCCTTTTCTGACATTAATGCTTAAAATACAAGTATGATTGACATGACCAGGACTACTTTAAAAAAATACCAGTTTTGCTTTAGGTGGCCCCTTCCAACAGGAATAACTGTATGTAGGGTTTTACCTGGAGCTCATACCTGGGGATTCAGGATGAAAGCCCACCTTCACTGATATGGAAATGCACAGCAGGCCTGGAAAGCAGATGGTGCCTCCTCTACTGTTCTCTTCTCACCCCTCTCCCCTGTCTTTTGAGAGGGTCTCATACAGCACATGTGGACCTAGAACTCACTATGGAGCTGAAGGTAGCCTTGAACACCTGATCCTCTTGCCTCTACTTCCAGAGGATTACAGATGTGCACCAGGACACTCAGCTTAATGGGATACTGATGATCAATATATCAATAGAAATTGGTTCCCTGCATGCTAGACAAGCACTATACCACTTCCCCAGTGTAAGGATTCCTGGCATTCCACGTAGCTGAACCAACTCTGGCCCAGGTGGGATGCACCTTGTACTGACGCATGCCCCTGGGCATGGCTGCATAAACCCTGAACCTCCCTGGATCCATGAGGCATACCTGTGCACGTCCCTTCCCTTAAAAGAGACTGCGAGCACATGCTCCGATCCTTTTTTCCTGTCCCCTGACTTCTGTCCTGCTACTCTGCTTCTTCACCCGCCTGGGAATCCTCTCTTAAATAGACTCTAGTGTGTGGCCTTGATAGTGTATATTTGCTCTCACACGCGGAACTAACACCCAGTAATTATTTTTTCATTCACTTTTTAAATAAATATAATGAGGCAATATATACACATTTTGTAGTGTTTAAATCAGGTTAAACTTATCTCAAGAACCCATCATTTCTTTCTGGTAAAAACTTTCAAAATCCTTTGAGTGTTTGAAAAGTGCATAATGCATCACTATTGATAGTTACCCTTCTGTAAACGAACAGGTCAGATTTTTCTTCCCCTGAAGACAGTGTCTTACTATGTAGCTCACATTAGCCACAGACTCAAAACCCTACGAGCGCTGTGATTATAGGTGTCTACCACCATTGTTAGCTGCTCCTATAGAACTGAAATTTAGTGCCTACTGACCAACTTCTAAGGAATCACCATTTCATTCTCAAGTTATATACAATCACTTAAGAGTTCACATAAAATTAAGATCATTCAATACCTTGTTTTTCACTTAACACAAACATCTTCAATTTCATCTATGGTACTGCAAATGACAGAATTCATTCCTTTTATGGGAATATTCCACTGTGGATATGTGCATTAATTTTACCAGGTGATGTCACCACTACTTGGCTATGATGCTGCAGTGAACAGAGTGCAGATGTCCCTTCAGTGCACTCATTGTATCCACCTAGATCCACCTCTAGGAAAGGCATTATTACATCACACACTAGAAATTACTGTTTAAGATCTTAATACTGTTTTCTACATTAGTTGTTCAAATACTAATAAAGTAACAAAAACTGCTGGCACTGTCCTGGGCTGGGCTCACAGTTGCCGTGTGTGGCTGCAGCACTTCCATACCTGGATAGCTCGTCCACTGGCAGAGATGAAGGCTTCTATCGTGGTCGTATAGTCTCCTCCTGCAAACTTCTCCTTCTCAGTCTTTCTTCCCCTCACAACGGGGATTGCCAAGAGCTCTTCATACACTCGAGCATATAACTCAAGGATCTGCAAGACCTGGGGCAACATTTATGGTATGTTTATTTATTATACACTACATTGGCTCAATTACAATACCCTACACTAGTCAATCAATACTAGCTCTCATTGTTTGTGAGACAGTACTAGAAACAATAATAAAATTATGGAAAGGTCAAGGAAATCAGTGTGAGATTTAAGGAAGATATCCGACAAATAGAGCAATGTGAGGCTGGGTAACACTTAAGTACATATAAATTTAGAAAGTAGGAGAAAATGCTTGAGAGATGTAGAGTAGTCAGCATAAAAAACTTAAAAAATTGTTAATTTCCCTCATATGACCATTTTTTATAAATTAAAATCTGTTATCATACAAATATTTTAAATAGTAATTTTACTAGTAAAATTTTAATTAGCAGTTTTTAAAATCTCTTTACTCTTGGGTTAACTTTCTATTTTTAAACAGATATTACATAGCATAAGTAAAACAATTAAAAAAAAAAAAAAAAAAAAACAGGGCCAGACAAATTCAGGCATAGTAGAGGGCTGTTCCCACCTCATCAGCCGCCTCCTGGAAGGTGGCAAAGGCACTGTGCCCCTCCTGCCACAGGAACTCCCGGGTGCGGAGGAAAGGCTGAGGGTGCTTGAATTCCCAGCGCTGTAGGATACAAGGACAAAGCCAGTCAGTATAGGAAACACTGCAGTTTGGGTTAGCAATTTCACATGATCAATAATCAAAAACACTCTGAAAGCTGCTTTCTTTGTGAAAGCATGTTTCTAAAAAGCAATGGATACATAAAAATGGTGACGACCAATAGCGCATATGCACCTACCACCACATTGCACCACTGGTTGAGCCTGATGGGCAGGTCTCGGTGGGACTGCACCCATTTTGCGTATGCAGGATACATTACTGAAAGTCAAGAAAATATAGACACTTATCACTTGATTTCTTCATAAGGCTGACATGAGTTAAATTTGCAATGTAATTAATATGAATTAAAGTGTGTTTGCTCCATTTGTGATGGTTCATTGAATGACATTATTACCTAACTCATATATCAAAACCCTGAAGATAGACAAATCTACCTAGCATGATCAGTCATACTTTGTAGCATGTAGATACTACATCTGCACCTAAGTGTTGATTGTTTCCATGTTCTATTTGGGCAAAGACTAGTATATTCTGTGTTCTATGTAAAATTATTTTTAATTCCTCATCTTGTTTTAATTCTGTCCTTTGGCTCATAGATATAATTATCAAATTTAAAGGTGTCAATGTTATCCCTTAATTCAGCTATGTATCAGAATCAGAATTTGTTAGATTCACAGATTACCCATTCAATGAAGAGCACTTTTGCCAGAAACTATGACTTGTCTACTGTATAATCAGTAAAACAAAAGTACTAATTTGGTATGAAAAAAACAAATAAAACAATCAGAGTCATGGTTTAAAAAGTGCAAATACAAAAACACACTAGAAGAAGTAGATAATAAACACACTAACTTTGAAGATAGGTAATCAATCACTGTAGGACCAAAGCCTCGGACAATGGTGGTACACGCATTCACTAAGAATAATTCCAGGGAAATCATTTCATCAACTGTTGGCTGCCTCTGCCTTCCCATGGCAGGAAAATAACACAACACCCACATCACAGCACTGTAAAAATCCCAGGGAAGGTGAGCATGGTGGTGCACACCTTTAATCCCAGCATTCGGAAATCATATCTTTGTGAAGTCAGGTTTAGCCTGATCTAACTTCCAGGTCAGCTAGAGTTGGATGTGAGTGAGACCCTGTCTCAAAAACAAACAAAAAACTCTATAGAAATATAAATCAAAATGAATAGCATCATTTGCAATTTTATAATCAATCCCAAGAATACTCCAATACAACTCCTTCTGAAAAGTTGCAACACTGGATAAAAATAAAGAAAAATGTTTTTGTTTTTGGTATTTTTAAAAAAAAAAAAAGAAGAAAGAAAAAGAAAAGACAAACACCTTTCAGCATGGCAGCTATCTTCCAGTAACTTGTCAAAATGATAAACACAAAGGAAAAGAGAGTAACCCACTGTATGTTCTCTAGGCTTTTTAGGAACCAGCACTTCCCTTTCCCCACATAATGGAAAGCTAGAGTCCATTCCCTACTAATTTATGACTTAATGTACAAAATAAATCAAGGACCTAAAACAAAGTTTTTTCTTTAAAAAGAAGACAAACAGACATAGAGACTTACATCCTACTGATAAAGAATTCTGTAATGAAATGGATTAGCATAAAATCTATGTAACTTAAACTTTCATTCTGCCTTCATCTTTCTGTAAATTGTTTTGTCTGGAAGGAGTCTAAGCCTAAGGAACATGGAGTCTCAGCTCCAGCTCTCCATTAGCTCAGCGAGCTTTTCCAGTACTCCAGGTCCCGCTCACCTGTTTCACTGGTAGGTCGAATGGCAATTGGCTCTGCCAACTCTGTCTTACCAGATCTTGTAACCCAAGCAACCTAGTAAGATAAAAAAATAGTTTCAGTAGCATTTTTGAAGACCATAAGTATGTATCAACTTTTAGGATTTCTCAGTTATCAACTAAAGAAAGCTCAAATTCTAGAAGGAAATGGACAAGACATTCAGTCAGAGGATGTGACTAAACTTGCCATAAGAGTAGAAGACATAAGACATTATAAAGAAAAATAATAGCCCAAATTTTCTTTTAGTTAGTTGTTAAACTCTACTGAAGATATAATTTTGAGTTTATAAAAGAAAAATGTAAATAGAAAAAAAAAAGTAACATCTTTTCCCATGTACCTCAGGGGCGAAGTCATCAATGTGATTCTTCTCTTTCTCTAATGCAGCCTGAGACACAAATATGGGGAAATAGCAGTTCTCAACACCCAGTTTCTTGATCTCAGCATCAAAGAAGTCCTTAATGGATTCCCAAATGGAGTACGACCAGGGACGGAGAATATAGCAGCCACTCACATCATAGTATTCAATCATCTCTGACTTTGTGATGACCTTTTAAAGAAAAAAAGCCTGTAAACTGAACTCATACTTTGGTGCGAGGGCAAGAGCATATGTAAGCCAAGTTTCTATCTGTAGAAAGGCAAACACTGTCATTTATTGATTTGCTTGTTTATTTTGGCTTTTCAAGACAGGACTTCTCTGTGTAGCCCTGGCTGTCCTGGAACTAACTCTGTAGACCAGGATGACCTTAAACTCAGAGACCCACCTGCCTCTGCCTTCTAAATTCTAGAATTACAAGTGTGTGTCATCATGCCTGGCTTGGAAATACCCCCCTTAATGTGGAGGGAAACAGACTTTCCTACATGCGGAGGCAACATATAGCAGGACTCTACAGTCTACAGACTAACCACTGAGCATTCTTTTATTTCTACTTTTTATTTTGAGATATTTCACTATGTAGGCAGCTAGCCTGGAACTCAAATTCTCTTGCCTTCATCTTCCAAGTGTTTGGATTACATGGGTGTGCCACCATACCTGACACAATAGTTATAATGGGCATCATGAGAGATGGCACAGAAATAAGTCAAATGCCTTGCGTATATGAAGACTGATCCCCAGACCCCTGAAGTGCCAGGTGTAGTGGTGTGAGATGTGCACTTGTAATTTCAATGCTAGGGAAGGAGGGAGAGCAGAGACAGAGTCTTTGGGGTACACTGGCCAGCCAGTCTAGCCTAACTGGTAAGTGCAGGCCAAAGAGAGACCTTGTCTCAAAGGAGGTGAATGGTTTTTCTGAGGGTAACACCCACATGCATTTATGCACTTGTGTACATACACATACAAATGCACATCCACACACACTCAAGCACTAGCACAAGGGTGTGTGTGTATGTGTGTGTGTGTGTTTTACATTGTTATGACTATCTTTCTCCCTAGACTTTAGAATCTGGTTTAGAAATGCTAACATAAATGACCATTAAAAGCATACTCACTTGGGAGTACCATTCGGCAAGATTTTCTTCTTTTTTTGCTTCAAGACCCAATCTGCAAACATACAAAAGGAAACATGAATCTTCATTTTAAAGGCAATTGTGTTTTAGGCTGTGCCTTGGTCTGTTTTCTATACTGGAGAACAAGTGGTCTAGAGAACAGAAGTTTACTTGGCTCCTGGTGCTGAAGACTCAAACAGCCGGTGCCAGCATCAGTCCTGTGGGTGAACAGGGCCCTCTAATGGCATAACTTGTGCTGGGCATGAAACAGCAAGACACTAGGAAGCTGCTATCTCAGTGACTCTTCCTTTGATTTAACTAACACCATCACTGGACCCCATTTTCTTGACCGGGGCTTACCTTAACTACTACTGTAAAGGCTTCACCTTTACATACTATTATCTCCTCTATCTGGGGGGCTAGGCTCCCAGCATATGTACTGTGGGACACATTCAAACCACAGCAAACTAAACTGGAAGTAAGAATACAATCTCAAAAGGGGAGTTCTTCTTCAGTTTCAGTCATTTCTACATTTACTTCTTTTTCTATTCATTTCCACAATAATGTTTTTAGTCTAGAAAGCAATTCAGTCTTTGTTTTTTAACACAAGAAGGGTTTCACTATTAGAGCCCCTCGTGACTATAACTTGATATAGAGATCAGATTGGCCCAAGCTTGTAGTTTTCTTGGCTCTACCTTTGAAGTACTGAAATTAGGAGCATGCCAAATGCTGAGTCAATACATAAAACCAGGAGGAGCTGCTGCTGTATTCTCTAAGGAGATAGTACATGACCATGAGAGGCAGTTAAATTTGACATTCAGCTAAAGAAATCTAAAGATCAAACTAAATCTAAAGATCAGTAACAGCATTTTCTTCTAGGAAGCATGAAAGGAAGCCTATCACAGTATTTTTAGCGCATACTTTTGGAAGGAGAGTTACACTGTTCAAACAGACAGAAAAACACTGAGAAGGACACACAATTTACTGTCTGGTCTTTAAACCAGCTGTTTTATAGTTAAAACTACCACTTTAAAATCCTATTGAGACAAAAATTCTTATTTACTTATAAAACACTTTCATTTAAAAAAAGGCAATGTGTCTTTAAGCTTCACTAGGTTAGTACCCTTACCTCCCTTACCTAGCACCTGGGGTCACAACTGCTTCAGACTTCAGAGCTGTTTGTACTCTGTACAGTCTGTCTAGACTCCAGACTGAGCATCCCATAGGCCCAAATATTTAAATGTTTGATTCTCAGTGGATGAACTATTTGGGAAGGATTAGGAGGTGTGGCCTTGTTGATGGGGTGTCCTTTCTCATTCTGCCTACACATCAGATGTAAGCTCTTGGCTCCTGCTCTACGCCATGCCTGCCTGCCTGCCTGCTACCGTGCTCCCTGACAAGGGAAGCAGATGACTGATACCCATGTTTAGCTTAAACAGAAGTTACCACTGAGCATGAGCTTCCATCTGCAGAGATGGTTAGTACCTGGTCTGTTTCTTGGGGCCCTGCCCTTCTCCGGCGCCACTCGATGACAGTCCACTACCCTGGCTTTTAGAAGAGTCTTTTCCTTGGCCATCATTTTGTTTCTGAGGCTTATTCTGTTTTTCAGATTTATTTTCTTTTTCTTTCTTCTTCTTATCTTTGTCTTCAGACCCACTAGCAGACACAGGCTTATACTCAATTCCTGTCAGCGACTTGTACTGTGCCTTCAGCTGAAGGAGTTCTTGTACGGCTGAATCTACTTGATCCTTCAGGGCAACAAGGAGACAAAGCAGGACAACATTCAGTGAAAATTACTGTCTTGGCATATGTTAACAAATACCACATCCAGGTTTTCCAGGCGTACAAACAATTAATTAAAGGCAACAGATGTGGACACAAAATGCTAAGATATACGAAGAAAATAAGCAAAAGAATGTAAAAGACAAAACTAGCCTACAATACTAAAAATAGATGATCTATGCAGTACACTGTCTTAACAACAGTCACTAGCTACACATGGCTGTGTAAATGAAATAAAAAAGAGGACCACACAAAGAAAACCCCACACTGACCTTAGAGGCCTTTTCAGCTTTAAGTTTTCTAACCACTTCTCCCTGACAGGCCACTCTGTCAAACAGCACTTTGGCTTCTGGTGTCTCTGGACCAGCAGACTCAGTACTGCTGACAGAACTTGAATTTGACTTCTGAGATGCTGAAGGCTGAGCAGGTACATACTCTTTCCCAGTTTTTTCCTTATACTCAGCTTTCAGGGACAGTAAGCATTCTACAGCTTCATTTACTTTAGCCTGAAAATAAAGAGGAAGAGAAGTATTTCACAATATCTGTGAATATGTCAAGGTCATTTCAAAGTGTTTATTATCAAAGTATACTTAGCCATTTATGTTCAGAGATCCAAGTACTCAAACATCAAAACTACTTAAAAATAAAGAATTGCATCGTAATACAAACATGCGCGCGCACGCACACACACATACACACGCATGAGAATAAGTAAAGAAAAAACCTGGACTAATAATTTCTTTCTAAAAGCCTTTCAAAGACTCAGATGAACAAATATGAGTTTCTATATTATAAAAATTTCTATATTAAAAGATGCATGTGTCAAAACACTGCTTTATTCTGAAAATGTACAGATGGCTCATTATTATGTCTTAAACAGGACAACTACTTACATCATTAGGTATTGTAAGTAATCTAGAGAGGATTCTGAGCACAGATACACAGAAGGAAATGGACAATAGGAAATACCACACTACTTTACATAAGGGATTTGTACACCCTTCAGTTTTGTTATCTGATCAGATTCTGAAAACAGTCTCCATGGATTACTTTCAAAGACTAAAAAGAAATGAGAAAGTATGCTGGTCTTAAGTTATACATATACCTGCATATTTCAATATTCGATAATTAACAAACAAAAAGGATGACACTCTCAGCAAGGAGACACTTGACACTCTACCACAGAAGATAGTGACACAGGGAAAGGACTCAAGCTGGATGCCTGGCCTCAAAATACCACAAATCAACATCTGATTGAGAACCTTGAGGGTGCTTCCAGTACATCACACCACTGCATGGGGGACAGAGTCAATGCAAGAGAACTGAGGCGTCCACTCAAGACTAGCTCACAGCCATGCAGGAGCACCAGAGCAACCTCAAGGAACCTGTGTCCAGGAGTTAGTAATTCACATGTTCTTGGGCTACCTTGTTTTTCTGCCTATAGGCTTTGCAGTCTGTCATCCCAGGATGGCAAAGAGGGAGCAAGTGCAAAAGGAGAACAGAGGTATATTGGTGGACATTCATAACTCCAGACTAGGGAAGCTGAGGCAGGAAGATTGTGAGTTCAAGACCAGGCTGGGCTACACAGTGTGACCCTGACTCAGAATGAACAAAGGGAAGACTAAGGACAGCTGTCTGTATTCCCAACCTGACTCTTGTTGCCATTACTTTAGAATTTAGAGCCACTTCCCAACAGATTTCTTTCTTAAGAAGAAGGTCACAGTGAAATGAAGAAAAGAGAAAGGGAAAGAGATTCCAGGAAGAGGAACAGAAGGAAGAACAGAAGAAATAAAGGAGAGGGCACCATCAGCTAAAAGAATAAAAATGTGATGAAAGGGACAGCCATGTAATTATGTCCACAAAATACTTTTCTAAATAAGTTCCAATGACCTAAGTTTGACCTAGAAGAGAACTGACTCCCACAGTTGTCTATGATTTCCACATATGCCCTACATTCACACACACTCACACACACACAGAGAGAGAGAGAGAGAGAGTTTAAACATTCGCTTGAATTTGAAGTCAAAAGTTAGTTTCATAAGGAAAAATCTCTTGTTTGACAATACAAATTGTAAATACTATAGAAAAGAAAATTAAGGTAAACAATTTATTACATTATTGAATAAGATACTCTATTCTACCAAGACTACATGTATAAATATTAAACAAATACTTCTAAAATAAGAGTAAAACTCTGCCGATCACTATACAAATTTCCCTGATGACTTAGAAAGTACCTATAAGGTTCTTGAGGGAAATTAGAGCTATTAACACCACCAACAAAAAATATCATTTCAACCCATATTTACTCTACGCCAGATGCCATGCTAAGCACTTTTTAAGGATTGTCTTAATTAATTCTCAAAATCATCCTCATCTCCATTTTACAGAAACAGTACATCTCAGAAACTAAAGTGTCTGATCCGAGGTAACATGGTAGAGGTGGACAGAAATCGTGTCTGTGCTCTTGACTACAGTCTTTTTTTTTTTTTTTTTTTTTTTTTAAACATTTTTTTTAAACTTTATTTATTTATTTGCCTTGGTGTTTGCCTGGAACTGGAACTACAGACAGTTGTTAGCTGCCATGTGGGTGCTGGGAATCGAACCCGGGTCCTCTGGAAGAGCAGACGGTGCTCTTAACCGCTGAGCCATCTCTCCAGCCCTTGACTACAGTCTTAATAGACCACAAGCGTATGGAACCATTGTTGATTTGAGTGTGTATGAGGGGCTCACTAGCCAGACATTCTGGCCAAAACAGTGAGTTCAACTTTAGTGGGTCCCTGTCTCAGATGATGAGGCAGACACAGACAGAGGAAGCCTCAAGTTGTGGCAAGCACACACCTTCACACACATGTACATTCTACCTGAACACACATACTGCATATCACTTGAGTGCGTCCCTGATAATACACAATGTGCAAGTAAAGGACAAAGAAAGTAACCTTTTAATTTTTTTCTGGATTAAAAGGAATTTGCTAAGTGAAATTATATAATGTACTTTCTTCTTGAAACAATAAACAACATCCAGAGCTAATAGATGTTAAGTTCTTAATGATAAAGACTGTTTTGAGCTTATGAAATATGGATTACACACATAAAAATTTTACATAGTCATCAATGTGGAATAATGATGTTGTAAACAACCCACTCAAGATTTCTCTGAAGGTTCCAGATTGAATCTAAAGCATGCAAAGTAATCTTAAAATTGTAATTCAAAATCAGGAGGTGAGAAAAATAGAGGTGCTCATCTGATCTCATTCAGAATGAAAGTGAAGAGCTACTTCTGCAGCAGCCACTAGATGGAGCATTTCAACACGGAAAGGGGTAGGAACATCAAAAAGAGAAATCTAGTTCCCTTAGCTATTTAAATGCTATGAAGAAAACTTTTCAAAATAGCTAGGACACATCAAATTTCTCCCTAAAAAAATTCTTATTTTCTCCTCAGTACACATCAGCAATTAATACTTTACATGTGTCAGTAATAAACTCCCAAAGCAGAGGTTTGCATGTGGTGGGTGGGAGGGAACAAGAATCAGCACCAGTGAATGATGTTTCCAGCTGAAGCTTGTGGCCCATGATTATAATGAAATGAACGAATTAAAAGATCACAGGATTTTTCAAATAGTATCTTCTAGTGCTTAGTTGAAATACCAAACCCTTTAAGAAAGAGCCCCAAAGGAGTCATGATTTCACCAGCTGGTACAGGACTGCACAGAACTCAGAATTAGTTTGTAAAAGCAATTTAAGTCTTCAACTTTCTACTCCAGAAATCAGGCTCTGTAAGTCTAAATTTCAACTACCCAACTTCACATCTCAGCATGGATCATAAACAACACAGACTACCGAATATAGCTGGGGGTGGACTGCTAACATTTCATAGTTTGCTAAAATGGGCTATAGAATCTAAAGTTTAGTGCTTCATATACCCTTTGCCATGTTATGGTTGCTATATTAAAAAATCATTTGCACACTAAATACTTACTAGATAAATGTAATTTTTGGACCTTGAAGAATCAGGCACAGCCTTAACATGCAGTATGATGGAGAGTTTGTAGATTTATACCCTGTCTCTGAAATGTTGGCTGCCCTTTGGTTCATATTCATCAACTCACTGGACCCTATATCCCACCTATCCCTCACCCTCTCTCCCTCTAATCCTCCTTCCCTTCTCCTCTCCTCTCTACCCGCCCCCCAGCAATGCCTTCTTCCCTCAGCTCTTCCAGCAACCACATCACTGGTTCCAAGGACCACACAACCACTCAGGTTGATAAGGTCTCATACCCAAGTTCAATGGCCAGTTCTAAAACCTTTACTATTTTCAGAGCCATCTGAAGGATGGGTGAGTCCCATGATTCTACTCTGTGATTAGCTAAGGCTGCTGTTGGCATGTCTCAAAGAACTTCTGACCAGAGAAAATTGGAAATATCTGCCATATAACAAACAAAAACAAAGCCAAAAGAAAGAAAGAAAAGAAAAATCCAAAGCCAGGCCTGGTGGCCTTCAGCAACACCAGCACCCAACAACTATTTGAACATGCATTGTGAGGGTTACTCTTCATTGCTAACCTAACTGAGTTTAGAATTACCTAGGAGACACATCTTTGGAGTAACTGAAGGAAATCTACACTGAGATTGGTGATCCAAAATAAATTAAGAGAGGAAAGAGGGAAAGCCAGATTAGTGCCTACATTCTCCTTTCTCTGTGTCCTCATTCACCACAGCGTGAATAAATCCCCATCCCCTTCTGTAAGACACTCTTGCCTCCATGCTGTACCCATGATGAATGACAGTACCTGAACTGTGAATGAGAACGTTTCCCCCTTATACTGCCTGTCCAGTTATTTTTGTGAGAGGTGAGAAATGTAACTAATAATATAAAAGACAGAGAATATCTCTCTCCCATACTCTGGACTTCCTGAAGCTTAAAGGAGAAGCCATGTCCTTGTGTTTTAACAAGATTTCTAATACACAGCTCCATATTCAAAATGCTCCCTGGGGAACTCTGTCATCTGTAAGTGGCTCTCTTACGTCAGGAATGTATGTGTGTACTCTGCTGGGGATCTTCAAGCTTCATATCTACTAAACATACATTCAAAGTGATACCCCTAGGTATTTTGGCCTACACCTTTAATCCCAGCATCCTGGAAGCAGAGGCAGGCAGATCTCTGTGAGTTCAAGGCCAGCCTGATTTACATAATAAGTTCCAGGATTGCCAGGACTACTTAGAAACCTTGTTTTTTTAAAAAAAAAAAAGAAAGAAAGAAAGAAAGAAAAGAAAAAGAGCTATACCCTAGCCTACAAGGACTACTTTAAACTTATAAACTGTCATTTATGGACTGTCTTCTCCTGCCCCATCATTCTTGACTGCAAATACATCTCATAACAACTCAAACATATCACATAGGTCACACTCATGTCACAAAGTTACAGTTAGCCTGTCTTATTTCCAATGCCTCTCATCTCCACGAACTATGAGTTTTTTTTTCTTTAACACTTAAATTTCTTTTTCCTTTTAACAATTTTCCTCTTAATTATGTATGTATGCAACTGTGTATAGATATGTGTATATGAATGTAGGTACATACTGAGATCAAGGACACTGGATCTTCCTGGAGCTGAATAGAGGAAGTTGTGAATACCTGGATCATTCAACTTGAGTTTCCTTTCAGTCTTGGCACACAGCAAGCATAATAAATGTTGATTTCTAGGTCAAAATATCTTAAACAGGTAGCTTACAAACTGTTCCTTGGGGAGAGGTGACTGCGTTCTAACAGTCAGAACTCAGGCTTGCTTCCACGGCGCTCCTGACTCCAGCATACTGACCTTAGGAGCCTTTTCAGCTTTCAGCTTCCGGACCACTTCTCCTTGGGCAGCAACTTTATCGTACAGAGATGTATTTTCCACAGTGCCGGATGGTGACTTTGTAGAAACACTCTGTGCTCCTGCAGCGGAGGGGTTCCCAGGTTTATACTCCTGCCCCGTCTTCTGTTTGTATTCAGCTTTTAAAGCCAACAGCTGTTTCACAGCTGCATCTATATCTTCCTTTGCTGCTTTCTTTGCTTTCAACTCACGAACCACATCCCCCTGAAGCGCCACTCTGTTGTAAAGGACGGAGGAATCCTCGGATGGAGCACAAGTATTACTCACAGCAGGCATTAGCTTTTCTTTAGGAGCAGAGCTTATCTACGGATGCAGAGAAGCAAAAGTAAAGCATTAATCCATGTCAAACACTCTCACGAGCTTATAGCAAACTTACTACTTCATCATATTTTGTAAAAACTTTTAATTTTAATTCTTCCAAAAGCTCAGATGAATCAGCTCACATCTAAAAACTTTATTCCCACAGAAATGGCAGCTGTAGAAAAAGGAAGAGGTAAACAGTCACTGAAGCATTCTCATCATCGTACAACCCAAGGAGGTAAAAGAACTTCTTGTGAACCTGTATCTTTCTCTTTAGAAGACAAAAGTAATGCATTCATTCGGGTCAAGAATAAATCAGCACTAACTTTAACTGGATACTAATTGCTACTTATTTATTGGTCCTGTTGGTCTAAGAACTAAATGGTAGAGTCTTTGAGTAGATATTATTTGGAACTTTCTTGTACCACATGGTGCCTGGTGGAGTAAAGAGATTTACTATCTAGTGTTAAATATTCATTCAGGTCAGGCAGTGGTGGCACACACCTTTAATCCCAGCACTCAGGAGTTAGAGGGAGATGGATTTCTGTGAG
Organism: Sigmodon hispidus; assembly: GCA_004025045.1. Lineage (NCBI taxonomy): Eukaryota > Metazoa > Chordata > Mammalia > Rodentia > Cricetidae > Sigmodon > Sigmodon hispidus. The sequence continues at coordinate 97,784 of PVIH01003631.1, forward strand.
TTTGAGGCCAGCCTGGTTTACAGAACTAGTTCCAAGATAGCCAGGTCTACACAAAGAAATTCTGTCTCAAATAAACAAAATAAATAAATAAAAATTAATCACCATTGCCACACATACCAAAGATGCAACATAAAATAATAATGTATTATTTATAAAGTATATTTAACCCATTTAGGCTGATGTGAAGATAGAAATAAATCTGTAGAAAGTCAATCAGCATTATTATTAACTTTTTTTAAAAGTTGAAGTAAGTATCATTATAAGCAAATAATTCATTGAGATAAATCTTGAGATAATTAGATGTGGAGGCATACACGTAAAAATTCTACAACTTGGGAGCTGAAACAAGAAAATGTATACGTACACACACACACACACACACACACACACACACACACACATGCACACACGCACACACACCCCACCCCATGCATCAACAATCCCTAGATTAGACTTCAGTTTTAACGTAACTGTTTCTTACTGGTACAAACACCTTCAAAGATCATCAAAAGGGAACCATTAAAACTATAGAAACCTCTCACTACCATACTGAGTACACATAAATACCAGTCACCTGCACTTGAGTTTCTTTTAGGGTTTATGTTTTCAAAGCATATCCACACATCCTTTGAAACTCCTCCCACCTAGAAGTGGGTATCTGCTGCTCTGAATCTGCAGGCTTAGAACTATCTTCCCAATAGTGCAGAGCATACTGGACTCTGTGAGACCTTCCAGTCTACACCATAAAGGCAATGCTGCTTCTCCTTTCCCGACTGAACACACACTTCTGATATTTATTGTTTTGCTTCTTTTCCTCCAGACTCTCACTTCTGAAGGTCTGAGCTGTTAACATTAGTAGCCTCCTACCATGACACTACCATGATGGAGGCCATATCCACCACAGAACCACCATCACATAGTACCCAGAATTATTTTGAATGTTTGGCTTAATTTAGCCTGGTGACAGCTATGATCTAAAGGACACCAACTGGGATATTCAGTGGTTTGTATTAAACCTATAATCTTTAATATCAGCCCATTACTTCCAGTATGACAGACATTCAAAAGCACTTATTGTAACATCAGTCTCTTTCAGAGAGTATAAATAAGAGGGTGGTTGCCCATGGGACCAGTGAGGGACTGCTGTACAGATTCAGAGTTTCTGAAGCCCCTTCAAAGAGGGTCTGGAAGATCACAGCTACTTTCATTATAACATTATACTAATGGCCTTTTGTGATCTCATTCTCTTAATGAGTGTTCAGTTCAAGCTTTCAGAGGTACTTAAGCAAGGCACAGGCCTCCAGCAGGTAAATCACACTGAGGTCAAAGCCAGTCTGATTTATATAGCAAGTTCTAGGACAGCCAGCTAGGAGGGCTACATAGTGAGAACCTGCCTCAAACAAAACAAACAACTGCATCCTCAACAACAACAAAGGAATCTGCAAACTTCAAAATGATACCATTCTTTCAACACCAAACTTTGGTCTGGAATACAGTTATTTTTCATTAAAAATGGTGTTTGAAACCTGGCATGTTGGCATATATCCCTGTAATGCCAGCACTCAGGGAGCTGATGCAGAATTACAAATTCAAGCCAAGCATGAAATACTTCAAGGCCAGACTAAAATTTATTGTGAGATTCTGTCCCCCCTCCCAATTATGTTAAAATGTAATTGGATTTTAATTTTAATTGGATTGTTATTTTAAGTGAATTAGCAATTTCTAAAACCTTCCCAGCTCACCAAGCACAAACTCTTATAAACATAGCTTTAAGAAGAAGGGTAAAGGATGGTTAATTTAAACTAACCTAGGCAATAAGGCCAGATTCTGTCTCAAAGAAACTTAAATAAACAAATACTTTCAACGTCTAGTTTGATAACTACTAATAAATACAAAACTATGGGAGCTGGAGAGATGCCTGGTGGTCAAAAGCACTGATTGCTCTTTCAAAGGACTTGGGTTCAGTTCTCAGCACTGATATGGCCACTATCATCTGTAAGTTCCAGGGACAGATGCCCTTTTCTGGCTTCTGTGAGCACCAGGCACAGATGATGTGGGATGTCTTTCTAAACATTGTGAATACCATTGGTTAATAACAGGCTGTTATGGCCTATGGCAGGGCAGCTAAGAGGCAGGCAGGAAATCCATGCAGAGATAAAGGGGAAGAAGGGCGGAGTCAGAGAGAGAACCAGAAAAGGCAAGATGTAAAAGTACAGGTAAGCCATGAGCCACGTGACAACATAAATCAATAAAAATGGGTTGAGTTAAGTTGTAAGATCTAACAAGCAATAAGCCTGAGCCATAGCCCAAGCAGTTTGTAATTAATATAAACTTTTCTGTGATTATTTGAGGCTAAGTAGCTGTGGGACTGCAGATCCAGACCTTGGGCAAAACAGGCCAGAAACTTCTGGCTACACATGCGTGATACAGACACACATGAAGGCAAAACAACCATGCCAAAAAAATTAAATTAAAGAGAAATAAGCTACATAAACAAATCATTTTAAATATCTAAGGGTTTCTGGGCTCGGGACACATAGCTCAGTGGCAGATCACTTACCTAGCATTATGAGGCTACAGAAAAAGAGGAAGGGAAAAAGCCCAAAGTTTAAAATTCCTATTTATTAATTGCATAAAAACAGTTACAAGGATGTTGCTGCTAAATTGTTTCTCTTTTTCCTTTTGGGTGAACTCAGAGATTTTTAGTCTGTTCAAATTAGCGTAAAGTGTACATTCTCACTGCAAATAGTTCCGGGCTTCTCTCTCCTAATGAACTGTCTTCTGTCTTTCCTGCCTCAAATTAGTTATTTATCCAGTCAACTAGAATAAATCTACTTACTGGTTTTTCCTAATTCCAAGCCTTGCATCCACCTCCTACTTCCTTCCTACCACCCTCCATCTTTGTCTAGCTCTTGCTGGATAAAGCCTAACCACACACCACCAACATATCTATCACCTTACATCATCACACCACTGTCTTCAATGGATCCCCACCCACTTGCTAAGATCCAGGGATCCCATCTGTATTATTAGGCTATCCAAAGGTGTCACCGAATTCACAGCAGTAAATATCTAAGAAAAACCAAACAATATGCCTGACACTTGTCAAACAATGTGCTACTAGCTCACAACAGTTCAGTTATATAACATAAATGTGTTATATTTTACATTACTTTTGATGAAACATCTCAGAATGTTCCACTTTGCCCTGCTGCTGCATTTAAAATGCAAATACCGCACAAAACCAACATAGACAGGAAGCAAGCAGTGTGTGTAATTGGAGTCCAAGGTTCAAGAAAAAAATAAAAGTACTTTTGTTTTTTTTAATTATTATATCATTTTAAAAATAAATAAAAATCAATATTTAAAAATACAACACTTAAAATCTTTAATTTATATGTACAATTTTTTCAAGTGGTTACTGAATAATTAAGACATTAACTATTTAATTGGTTTTTAAATTTAACTATGTAGTAATGAGACTTTGGTGAACTCATATGGTTGAGGGCAGCACTAAAACTGAAAGATTAAGCAATCATGAACAAGGAAATCTGACAAGCTAAGGACCCCAAACCCTACTTCTCTCCATTGGTCACTATCTCCAAATCCACTCTGCATGAAGAGAATAAGACATGCACCTCCATCTACAATGCCCCTCTGAAACTAGACAGCCAGGCAGGTTTCCTATCTCACTCCCATTCACCATGTAAAAGGCCAAGAAGCTTCCCCCACCATCCATACCACAGTAACTTCCTTTCTCTTTTCTCTTTTCAGAATCTTAATGGCAGAAAAGAACTCTTCTCTACAGGGTAGTGTGTGATGGAAAAAGTACAAATAATAAGAATCCCGTTAAAAATAAAACAGAATAAGAGAAGGAAGAGAGATAGGGTGGGGAAGAAAGAAGATATACTGCAGGGGCTGGGGGAGTTCCCCCAAAATGTTCTGTCAGTCTAAGCTGTCTTAGTTTTTTGGTATAGTAAAATTATGTTTTTAAAAATTTGTGTTCTCAAAAAAGATTATGAAAAAAAAAAATTGTGTTCTCAAGAGGTGGTAGTGGTGCACACTTTAAATCCCAGCACGTGAGAGGCAGAGGTTGGTGAATCTCTGTGAGTTCAAGACCATCTACAGAGAGAGTTCTAAGACAGCCAGGAAACTCTGTGTCAAAAATCAAAATATAAAACAAAACAAAAAAATCTTATCAGAAAGGATAATAGAAACAAACAGGAAAGTAAAAAGCAGCATTTGGTGTCTTCTTCAATCCCAGAATCCGAAAGATAAGAAAAACCACCATCTCAGAAAGAAACACATTTCTTTCTTTCTTTTTTTTTTTTTTTTTTTAATTTATCTAGCTTTATGTGCATTGGTGTGAAGGTGTCACATCTCTGAAACAGAAGTTAAAGACAGTTGTGAGCTGCCACGTGGGTGCTAGGAATTGAACCCGGGTCCTCTGGAAGAGCAGCCAGTTCTTATAACCCCAGAGACATCTCTCCAGCCCCAAGAGATTTCTAAACCTTAGAATATAAAATTTAAGAGTCAGCATTTACCTCCTTTCTCGAGGTTTCTACTTTGGTCTTTTCCTTTGAACCAGATGTTGGCATTTCCTTTGTGTGCCCATCAGGTATATATATCAAGATACATGGGGCTTCTTTACAACTATATGGGCTAAAAGAAAAAAAATTGCCAAAAGTTTATTTAAACAAGACTATTTAAACAGCAATTAAAACTAAATTACTAGATAAATGATACATACAGTTAATGCTTTTCAAATTATAGTTCATTTTTGTGGCAATGCCACCTACCTAAGAGTGGGGCTAATGTCTTTGGTCTCTCCTGTACTAATGTAAAAGAGGTCTGGTCTAAAGAGGGTAGTCTGATCTGAGAATGTAACCTAAGTAGTCCTGAACAAGTTCTTCCTCTATATGGCCAGGAAAACTCCTAGCCCTATTGATTCAGAACTGCACAAAGCCATGTCAGATATCATCAACCCACACACACACTTTGCTTCCAATATTGGGGGTGGGGAGGTGTCAACATCTTACTGCTTCCAGCACATGATCTTAGACCTGGTCATATCTCATGGGGAACTACAAGATGTTTCACTTTAGAAATGAATAACTTATTAATGTCCAGAGTGCGTTGCTTACTAAATTACTCAAGTATGAAAAATTAAATATAGAAGATCAAATTAAACTGAGCAGAAATTTATCAGTCATAGTGTTTTAGTCAAGTTCAACTTTTAAATTATTCACCATGAAAACTTCAAAGATTTTGTTTAGATGTTACATTTATTCACCTAAAAGATAACTGGGGTAGAGAGCTTACTTGTGAAACTGCGGGCTTAATCCTCAACACCACCAAAACAAACACAAATGACAGTGTTTACCTAACCGGTTCATACGGTTGGTCACATATGAAGAATCCTCTCCTCTGCAGTTGTATGATGTCTCCTTTCTTCAGATCCTTAAGGCAGGGATCCCCTAGCATTAGTTCTTCATGCTAGGAAAACAATATAGAAACAAATGTACTTTTTCAAAGTAGAGCACTAAGATAACTGTAAAACACATGCAGAATTCCTACAGCTAGAGTATGCTCACTTAAAACAGAACCAGTTCATTCAGTAAAGCCCTTAAAAGCATAAGGATCTAAGTTAGATTCCCCACAATACATACAAAATGCTGGTGTGGGAATGTACACTTAATTTCTGCAATGGGGAAGCAGAAACAGGATTCCTAGAACACAGTGAGTATTTGGTTGGTTGGTTTTTATTCTATTTTGCGACATCTCACCATGAAGCCAAATCTAACCTGGAGCTAGCAGTCTTCTGCCTCAGCCCCAGAAACGCTACAATCACAAGCAAGCATATTCATCACAGTTTTAAAAATTAACATGGATGAACCAAATAGCTCTAGGAAAGCTGTACATAATTTGCCTGGTAGTCCTGTGAAAATAAGCTCCTACCATAACTATGAAATGCAGTTGAAAGATGCAGTAACAACTCAAAGACTCCATAAGCAGGAGCCACATATCTTAATCCATCCCTACTCTTTACTGTATCCTCAAGCACATTACTTAACTCTGTCACTTACAAGGGGGACATGATTCTTTAAGTCGCTTTTGTTTGCTTCCATTTGTTTTGCTTCATTGTGGAAGCTGAACCCAGGGCCTTGTACATGCTAGGCTAATGCTCTGTCACTGACCTACATACTAGTTTTTTGAGACAATATGACTATGTAGCCCAGGCTGGCCATGATCTTCCTGCCTCAACCCCCCAAAATGTTGAGATTACTGGCATGAGCTACCAGGCCCAGGTAGCTTTATATTTATATTTAAATAAAATTCTACAAGCCCTTTCTGTTTGAACTAAGAAACTGAAACATCTAAAATTAGCTTTCGGAATGCTATGGTTCATGTGAGAAAGGATGGGGTGTGGTCTCCTCGGGTACCTTACTGTCCTTGTTGACGTACTGCTTGAAGTCCTCATCCTTCCCTAGCACTGGCTTTGTGATCAAGTGCTCATAGGTGACACAGACTGCTGGAACAGCTGGAGCCTTCGAGGTCTCAGCAAGCCAAGTGATCTTGGTTGTTTTCTTGTAGTCTTTGTTTTCCAAATTCAATTTTGCATCCAGAGACACAATTTTTCCATCTGCATTTCTAGATAAAAGATCAAAAAGTATTCAAACGAATGAAAGTAACTACGTTATTCTGTAGTTAAGTAGAAGAATTCCTTGTGGAAAAATTCAAATCAAACATCTATCTTAATTTTAACATATGTCTGAGAGACATTAGTTATGTGAATGAAACAGACTGCTGTCCAAATACTAGTAATTCACTGGAGCCGAGCTGTACCCATCCACTGGAGGGCACAAACACACTTAGGAAGTATGGCCTCCTGGACTGGTAAGGACTATAAGCCTGCAATCCTAAACTAATGATTAGAGACAAGTATATGACAATGACTATGTAATTAACATTTCAGAACTTATGTAAATCTTAGACATAGGACATTTAAATAATCTGAAAACCTGTAGCATTTATTAGAAAGTAAAATTCATCATTAACATTGGCCAATCTACATTAAATGTTTGGCTAAAAGTAAAATATATAAAGATTGCATATATAAATCCTATCCAAAGGATCTTTCTCATGACTGAATGAGATGCATTTCAAAAGACTTTTAAACAAAAACTATTTCTTATAATCTGAACTTTTCCCAGCACACACAGCGGCTCAGAACCAGCTGTAACTCTTATTTATGGATCATCTGATACCCTCTCCTGACTTCTGGGCGCAAAAAGCATCACACAATGCACACACATTCATGCAGACAAAAATCATACACAAGGGCTGGAGAGATGACTCAGCGGTTAAGAGCACCCTCTGCTCTTCCAGAGGACCCGGGTTCGATTCCCAGCACCCACATGGCAGCTAACAACTGTCTGTAGTTCCAGTTCCAGGCAAACACCAAGGCAAATAAATAAATAAAATTTAAAAAAAAAAAAAAATCATACACAAAAATAAAAACGAAACTTTCAGTGTCTCCGTCTGGGCAAATTTACTAGTCAGCTGCAGCATCAGTGTCAAGGACATGAGTTAGGGTCTGAATTAGATAATGTTGAATACAAAAATAAAAATGAAAAAAAAAAAATGAAAGACTTTTCCCCACATAGTTGAAAAATAAACAAAAAACACTTACTTGTGTATTTTAGTGATGTTGAGGTTGCCCCAGTTTATAAATGTGACCATCTCACCCTCTGAAAAAGTCTCTGCATCGGCTCCTTCTATGTAAACCTTGGGACTATACCACACAGGTTTCAAACCAACGTCAGGATTCTGAATGATCAAAAGAAAAGCAGGATCTGAGTTCAGCAACAAGCTACTGAACCCTGAGTGCAGCACGCAATTCCTTCCACTCACAACTGTATTCTTTACCAAAGTTTCTCCATGTTACAGTTAAAAGCTTGTTTAGTTAACTAGAAAAGGCAAGTTTTACTGGAGTTCCCAACTGTGATCTTGGAATTTAAACAGCACACAGTCATTATACAGGCACATATAGTAAAAAGTCACACTCAGAAGCCCATCTTTGGAGTCACACCAAGCGGCCTGTCCCAAATGCTTCTAGTCTAAAGTAACCACTGACTTCAGGGTTCAAAGTACAGTATTTGCCCCACAACCAGAATGTACCATCCTTGGTCTCACTGCCATCATCACACGGCACTACCAGACAGCAGTGCTAACTTGGCAGAACAGTGGAAAGCCTTCCATTCTAGAAGACAAATTCTGTGAAAGAACCATGTATGTGTAGGTAGGCAAATATCCTGCTTTACACTGTGGATCATATGAAGAAAAATGAAGACTTAAAAAATACCTCTTTGAGACTTATGAGTACATAACCTAGAGTAAACCTCAGAAACAAAGAAAAGTAAAAAGACCATGTCAGGGCTGAGGGAACAAGAGAGGGCAAAAGCAGGCCACAGTTAACTCAAAGTGGAAATGGGAAAGATGGGAGAAGGGGAGCTAAATACAGAAAGAGAGTAAGGATGTCTGAAAATATCCCAAGGATTAATTCTACAGCTTCTACTTAACAAAAAAACATAACAGCAGGCACTAGAAGCTTTCTTTTTTGAGTTGTTGGTGGGAGTTGTCCAAGAGACTCCCAGAATTATAGGTTATCGACTGCTGCCCTTGACTACCTAGCCCCCAGAGGTAAATTCCTATTGCAGTAGACACCATACACTTCAGTCCCAGGACCCAGTTAGAACTGGCCTGAAAGGCCCTTTCTTGAGAACAAGCTTTCAGGGCACCAGAAGGTGCCGTGCAAGCTTCCAAAGGAAGAAAGCAACCAACAGGCCTACCCAGCTATGATGCCTATGAACCACAATAACAACCATTATGGCACCATAACCCTGAGGGTACATTAGTAGCACACACATCTTGGCAGTAACCAACAGCTTTCTACTTGGACTTAAGGCCCACCAACAAGAGGAAATCATTCTGGTCCTGGAATCCTAGCCAACTACCTGGAGATAGTAAAGTCATGGATCCTGGAGGAGAACCTACAACTGATACTTTACTGACTCAGCATAATCCCTCAGTGCATTCTAAATGTTTATCACTCCTCATGCAAGAGAACTCCTCCATGCAACAGACAGAGAGTACTGTAGAAAACCACACCAATCAAAATGCACAGCCTAGTCCCAATGATACATCTATAGTCAACTCAGTCACCTAAGGATTAGAGATCATGCAGAAGAGAGGGCTGGAAGTCTGTAAGATCCAGGGGAACAGGGAGTTTTCTGTGAGACTGTTTCTCCTAGAAACATCAGAAAAGCTACACCATGGAGTCTCACCAAACTGTCACCAACAGACATGCTAATGTGGAAGGGGAAAGATCATGAGGCCTCAACCACAGACACAGAACTATAGGCAACTAAGGCAGGCTGAGAGTGGAGAAAGATCTCCCCAGGAAAGAGCACCAACTGGTTAGCCAGCACCACGTGGTCAGTCCTGAAAACATACATACAATAATACCATCATATGATCTGAGCAGGTTGCATCTATATGTTTAAGAGTATAAGTGTGTATATGTAACAGTCAAAGTGGTCGTGACTGTGAAAGAGAACAAAGACTGTATGGATGGGAGGAGCTGGAGGAAGGGAAGGGAAGGAGGCTAATGATGTAATTTTCTTATAATCTCAAATATATACATATGGACACGCACACACACACACACACACACACACACACACACACACGCACACACACACGCAAAGGAAGAGAAAGCAACAATTAATGAAAAAAGAGGCCAGGAATTTGAACAAGCAAGGAGTGGTTTATGGGAAGGTTTGGAGAAAGGAAAGGGAAGGGAGAAATTGTATAATCTCAAAAAAAAAAATTTAAAATTGCAAATATAAGTAGTTCCTAATCTCTTTTCAAGAGGGAAAAAAAAAAGTATATTGCATGTTTGTTTGTATTTAGTCTTGTCCTAATCTCATTTTCAGCCAGTTTGAAAAGTAACAATTGGTAACAATAAAGTTTACTTTCGTTCACAATAATGAAGAAGAAATGCCTTCTTCATTAAGTTTCAGGACATTAAAAAATAGCATGTGTTTTACTTCATTACTCCATTTACTCATTGGTTGACAGCCTGCATGTGTGTGCACATGCTGGTGAGTCTAAGGATTGAAAGACATAGGTATGATGCTGAGAGAAAGGTGCCACAGCTTCTACACACAGGGAAGAATGTGAATAGAGGAAAGGCCTCCTCCATGTTACTAAGTTGTCCCTACAGAAGGAAGGAAGTGCTGACTAACAATTCTGTCATATGCTGGGCATTACGAGCAAAATAAATTACTTCAGCAAGAAATCCACACAAAGAGGTGGTCCAACTGGTATAAAACCTTGACAAATAATAAGAAACAGAAAATATCACAAAACCAAAAGAAAACATAGTAGCACAATGCAGGGCGACCTTGGGGTGTCTGGCTACTTCCTTCATCTCCTCCTGTGCGTCTGGAACATTCACTGGGACCACTTCCTTCTTCAGCAACGCAACATACCGAGGAGCCACTGGGTCAATAACCTGCAACAAACATCCTCATGTACATACTGAAATACATAGTAATACATCATAAATAAAAGAGCAATAGCACAGGAATATTAACTGGTTTTATTTGTCACTGCATTTACTAATTTTTTATCTGTTAATTCTTTCATATTTAGCTTATCTGTTACTTCTTCACTATTAAACTGTCACTCAAAGCTTAAAAAGAAAAATGAAAAAACTAATTACAAACCAACAGACATGGAAGATTTAAGACTTTCTTTCCCAAAATAACTACTGGCAGGTAAAAAGAAACTGAAGAAAACAAGTTAGAAATATTTTGAAAACAATCTTTAAATCTAGCAGTATTAGAAATGAGGAGAATCCTGCAATGGTTTATAAACTAAGATCGAAAGGTAATTTGATATTCAGGCTTGCATTGCTGGAGAGACATCCATTTGAAGGGATAGAAACATTAAGAGTTTCAAGTATCTTTTCCATAATCAGCTAAGCACCATAGCACCATCTAAAGCAGAATAGCATTAGGTCACTATAATAAGGCAACCCTTCAGTTTATAAGAACAAAAAAGGTGATCCTTTTGAGCTACATGCCACACACAAGGTGGGTAAGAAATCTGAAATATGTCTGATCTCAAGTGTTTAGAAAAGGGACACTCAATATGTATATACACAGAGAGCCTACAACATTCCCAAATCTAACACATATTTGGCATGGACAGATACTCACTAAGTATCTGCAGATTAACAGAATAATCTTTTTATGCTACAACCTATTCTAGCTCCAAAATAGTAGTAGCCTCTTCGTCTGAAGCCAGAGAAAAGTACCTACTAATCAAGAACAATAGAAGTGCTTAGATGCTTAGATACTAAATACCTGGGAGAAAAATGAGCACACAGGCAAATGTGGAGCTGGGCTAGTCTCAGACTGGAGGTCCTCGTGCTGGGGAGGCTGGCTGAGTTAAGGGGAAGACCTGCCCTCTAATAAATACATGGCTGGACAAATGGTTGGATGACAAATGTAGTCTGATAATATTTAAGCCTCTAAAATGTCTTTAAACAAGCAGCTCAACTCTGAGAAGCCCAAGTCCATTCACTGCAGCTAACTTTCTCACCTGCAAAGCTGACAGCAGTGGACACATGGTGCACGCCATTAACTCCAGCATTAGGAGGAAGGCAGGGGCAGGAGGGTTGAGGAGTTCAAGGCCAGCCTGGTCCACACAGAGAGTTCCAGAGCACCCAGGGCTATGTAGAGACTGTCTCAAAACAAAAAAAAAAAAGGGGGGGGGGGTTTCACAGCTGATTGATCACCTAGGAAGCTGTCTGTCAGCACAGGCACAAACTCTTAGGGTGCCCTAGAGAAGTATGATTCAAATGGTCTAGGCAAAGTCTAAAAATTTGTTTTTAAAAATCATTCTGCAAAATTTATCAAACAAGTGTGGAGAACCATAAATTATTCTTAAGAATGGAAATCATAACCAAAAATAGTAGAACACAACTATTAATTTTAACTTCTTCAGAAGCTAAAGCAGAAGTATCACTTCAACCCAAGAGCAGAAACCAGTCTGGACGACCTGGAGAGGCTTCATCTTAAAAAAGAAAAAAAAGAGGGAGAGAGACAGAGAGAGAGCAAGCAAAAGAAAAGAAAGAAAGAAGGAAGGAAGAAAATTTTCTGCTCCAAAATTATATAATTTTTAAGACTCTAGACCAGTGGTTTTCAAATGACCCCAAAGAATCTAAGGGATTCCAAAAAAAAAAAGGCTGGAAAGAACCCTAAAAGGGTATCCACAGGGTGACCTGCAATGTCCCCAGGTTTAAGGTTAAGCACTAGCTCAGTGGCACTGTTATGATGGCTGTAGAACACGTAAGAGAGGGGCCTGGCTGGAAGACACAGGCAACTAGAGAAGGTATCCTGGTTCCTACATGAACCTCTATGTGAACCTGTGGGGGACAGTACACAAACAAACCACAGAACAGAGGGAGGAAGGGTAGGAGAGGATGGTGCGAAGCCTCTCCTAGACTTCCCATGCTAGCTCTAGAACCCTGACAGCCAGGACCTGCACATTCAAAGGGTGACAAAAAGGAAGTCGTCTGGGGAAATTGCTGGCTAAAAGAGAGGCTTGAAGTTAGTTACTACATGGGGGAGAGGTAACTTAAAGCTTAAGAACACTAGCTAGAACTTAAGAACTCTTCCAGAAGAACTGAGTACTTCCTAGAGCACGTCCAGGGCAGCTCAACTGGCTGTAAATTCAATCCTGGTGCCTCTGTGGGCACTAAGCACACATGTGGTGCACAGATATTCATGTGGACCAAATATCATACCCATAAAATAAAAATCTCTCAATAACTTTTAAAATTATTACATGGAGTTTTCCTTCCTGGCCCAGCCATCTCATCCTGTAGAAAAGCTAAGTTCCTACTCTTAAACTTCTCATCATTTCTCTGTACTCTGAAATAAGACAATAAAAATGAGAAATTCGACAGGAAAGTAAGTTAAATAGATCTATCAAAAAATAGAGCCATAAATCAAGAGAAACTAAAACTGGAGGCCCAATGTCTGTGCATGTGCAGGGAGGAAAGGCTGTGTTGAAGCATACATTGCACACAGACACAAGGGCTGGGAGGGGTGTACAGGAGAGAAGCAAAAAGGGAAAAGGAATTTACACATACCTACAATTCCAACACCTGAGAAACCGAGATAGTAGAGGCAGGACAATCACTGTAAGTGTGAGGCCAGACAAGACTGACTACACATTAGGAATGTCTCAAAAAACAAATGGGAGTGTGTGCTAAGAAACCTGAGAACTGAACGAATGAGTGAGTTTTTAGGCTAGAACCCACATGCTGTTTCAATAAATATGATAAAAACAGACCCATATTCCAAGGTATACTAAAATTTCCAGGTAAAAGGACAGTTCATAGCTAGGCATGGTAGCCCACAGACTGAGGCAGGAAGATCCTGGGCTACAAAATAAATCTCTGTCTCAGGAATGAAGCACAGACCAGATCATAAGTCTGGCACAGATGTAAGCACCCAGACACTGTTACTCAGGAGGCTGAAGTGGGTGGCTACTCTGCATCTGCAAGTTCAAGAATGGTCCAGGAAGCAGTGAGCCTTCTTCTCAAAAACATAACTTTTAAAACATCATATAAAAGGTCTCAGTAGCTCTCCTTATCCCATACAGAGTGCAGAACAAAAGAAAGGATGATTAGAAGAAAGGAAGCAATAGCATGATAGTGCATACATGTCTGCAGTCCCCATTCCTAAGGACTAGACTAGGAGGACCACTTAAGTCCAGGCATTTGAGACCAGCTGGGCACCACAGACATCCAATACAAACAAGACCATCCAGGAAATAGGTGATCCATCACATGGAGAAAGAAAAAGGAATCCCAGGGTAATGTGAAGAGATCTGGGTGTACAGCTCTGCCCCAAAGCACGAAAACACCAGTGCACACCACCAGAGCAGCACAAGAGGCTCTGGCAAAGATGTCTCTAAAAGTAAGCTAAAGAACGTATGAAGTGTGTGAGCACCTGGAAGGATCTTGGTGACCTCACAGACTCAAAGAACCAGGAGTCAGTAAATACGGGAGGGGGGGCAAGCAAAACAAAAACAAGTGACAGAAGGAAACCAAACTGTTATGAAAAAAGATTAACTTCATTTCCAGTTACGGGAAGACAACTGAAGAAAACTGAGCTGGCATCCTCTGTGCCTGGAGTGTGAACAGCAAACACCACAAGAGTCGTCTGAAAACTCAGCAGCTTCTCTAAGGAGAGGAAAGTTAAAGGGAAGAATCCGCAGAATCCTGTGACCCAGAAATATATTTCATATATTTGAAATAAATATATACATATAGCTTGATTAAAACTTAGACCTATAAGGCTGAGTTTAAAAAGGTAAACAAATATTAACTTGTTTATAAATTCTACTTGTGTTTGTTATTAGTAACTGCAGCAACATAAAAAACCAATTAATGATTCCTTAATATATAAAAAACTCACTAAAAGTAAAAAAACTAAAGAAATTCAAGACACATGCGAGACAAGCAACTACTTGAGGCAAGACATCAGCACAACCAAGCAGCAATGTCAAGGAAGAATTTACAGAACACAATCACAGAAACCGCAGTGCAGAACGTGCATTCTAATGATTTGCCTTATTATAGTGTCCAAGCATCTGCTTCCAATTAGGGATTAACAATGTCATATGCAGGACTCCTGGTTTGATTGTCCAATTAAGAAAGCTTTGGGTTTTTTTCAAGCTGAAAGCGCAGCAAGTGTAGTAACAGAACCTTCATTACAGCTCAATACAGTATGAATTTTAAACTCTCGTCCTCTCAGCACAAAAGGGAACAGCAGAATGGAGTGAGCAAAGTCTCCTTTGCCACAAGGAACATAGGACACATTTGGCAAACTAGGGATGATGCACTGTCAACAGGTCTGACTGAGCAAGTCATTACAGAAATGTGATTGTGCTTCAATGCTGTATAACTCCTCAGGTTGTAACATGTACTATGCTAAAAGCTATGTTTAAGGCAATACAAGTATGAAGTGATACCTTCTTACAGAGAGCTCGCAGCTTGAAAGCAGAAAAATGAAATGCAGAGTGTTCATAAAAAATTTAAGGAAAAACTATTACCATTTCCCATAAATCTGAGTTTGTTTCTTCAATAATTGTTTCTTGCTAGAGTGGTTTATAGGCTGAGTGCCCTTATCCATTTAAAGAAGAAAAACATTGCATTTTCCTGAAAAGACTGCACAATGATAACATTGTTCATAGGGTCTGATCTCTGTTATAAGCACACCAGTGGTTTCTACGTGTCTACCACACAAGGTAAGGCAGAGAAGAGGAGTATGTACCTTCTTGTTAAATGCCCAAATTTTGTCCCATTCCATATTCACAACAGATCTTGAAGAGCCCTAGAAAAGAAATAAAAATAGTTTAAAGAAATACTAAGGAGAGGGCTGGCAAGATAGCTCAGTGGGTAAAGTATAGGCCACTAAGCCTAATGACCTAAGTTTAGTTCCTAGAACCAACTTGGTGGATGGAAAGAACAAGATCCTAAAAGGTGTCTTCTGACCTCATTGTGTATGCACACATACACATGCTAAATATAAACTAAAAACATAAACAAATACTAAGGAGAATATTTTGCTTCAAGTCAAGCATGCTTAGAATAACAAAACAAATCCTTGCTTTACTTTCTCTGAAATTTAAATTTTGGTGTGTTGCCTTAACAGCAGTTTCTTGTTGGAAGCCATTGTGCGGGCCAGCCAGAGTTAACACTTAACCTCCCACTGCATGGAAATACTTCTGTCTCAATCCTTTGTTATTATAAAACGTTAACTTACTCCCTTCAGGAAAACTCTACACTTACAGGCAGTGGCACATGCCTGGAAGCCTAGCACTTGGGAGACAAAGACAAGAAGATCTCTACAGATTTAAGGCCAACCCACTGTACAGAGCAATTCCCAAGCCACCAGGAATACACAGTGAGATTGAGAGGGGGGGGGGAAGCAGGTGGACGGATGGACTCATCCTTGATGGCATGGGATTACTTATCTGCAGTCCCAACACTTAGGAAACTAAGGCAGGAAGGTCACCAGAAACTCAAGGTCACCATGAGCTAGAGTGAAATCTTATTTCAAAAAGAACAAATCTAATAGTGAGCCTTAACACACCTACATGTAGAAACATAGGATAGCAACAACTGGGAAATTAACAGGAATGCTTGGAAACCCAGAGGAGCTAGAAAGAAACAGCAACTTGCCTGAGCTGCGATGAATTGCTTCAGCCCCTCAACTGTCATCCCTCTTCTCAGAACTCCACGAACTGTAGGAAACCGAGGGTCATCCCTGAAAAAAATGCACATTGTTAAACAGATTTTCACACCACTTGACTACAGAGAGAAGATTCCTAATGAATAGTAAATTATATCCAGAACAAAGTGTGGCACCACAGCCTGTAATACCAGCACCTACAAGCCTGAGGCAGGAGGAATCATAATTTAACGTTGGCCTGAGATACACAGTGAAGTAAAAACCAGCCTTAGCTATAGAAACCTGCTTCAAATCAAATAGTGGATCATTTGACAGGGTGTGTGTACGTGCCTTTAACTGTAGCACTTGGGAAGCCAAGACAGGCAGTTTCTGTGAGTTCACAGCTAGCCTGTCTATATAGCAAGATCTAGGCCAGCCAGCACTATACAGTGAGACTCTGTCTGGCAAGATATAGAATCTTATCAACTATTTATGGATGTATACACAAGAATATTTATGGAAGCTTTTGATATTCTGCAGCAATTTGAAAATTTCAGTACAGCTGCAATTATACCCTTTAGACAAAGATAGTGCCCAAGATAAGCTTGCTTTTTATCAAATTCAGCTCTATAATAAAATAAAATAAAAATAAATAAAAATAAAAAAATTTTCCAGCATGTGCCTAATACATAATGTATCCTTTTCTTGGTCACTATTTGTGTCTTTCACTTTTTAAAGAGGCTAGCCTTGGTTGAATTCAGGATTCTCCTGCCTCTACTTCTTGAGTGACAGAATGACAGATATTTGATCCTGGTCACCATTATGCTGAGAGTATAAACCATACAAATTCTTAATTCAGGAAAAATAATGTCTTTAGATTTATAACCATGAAAATCCATATGGGCAGCATTTATATAAGTACATGACTACAAAGTAACTTCCATTTTTACACTACACATTCTTACAATACTCCCATGAAAGTGACTTCTATCTACAAAATTTTTCCGATTCTTTTGGGAACATGTTCTGCAAACAAGGTGGGTCCTGAAACCTTAAGGCTGAGACCACTTCACCCTTGCCTCAAATCAGGGCCTTTGGGACCAAGAAAGTACCTAGCTAAGAGAAAAATCTCATAGCTACACTTCTGAGTGGAAGATGTAGAGTGATGATCAGCTCTATAAAGACTAGAGTCACAATCAGTCTACATTAATGCTAAGATCCACACCCAGGGGACGTGGCCAAGGGCACTTCTCATTTTCCTACAGCAAAGTCTACCACAGGCAACACATGTTTATAGCATCTAAATAAAGGGAGAAGGAGACCCTAAAGTACTAGCTGAATCAGAGATGAATTAGGAATCTTATAGGCTACAAGCGTATCCACTGCACTACTGCCTAGTCAAACCTGACACTTACAAGTAGTTTAAAAAAAAAAAATTCTCTGCCATAACAAAGCCTTACTGCTATGTCAACTCTAGGGGATATCAAACATACCATCCATCTACTAGTCCTTCATTGACAAACCATGTGAGTTTTCTTTTAGACAGCACTGTGTTGTTGAGGTTTAAGCGACTGTATTCCCAGATGTATGGTTTCCTTATGCCTAAAGCTTCAATAATCCAATAAAATTGCTCATCTCTGTCGTGGTATTCTGTTGTTCTCAAGGCATGAGTCACACCTTCAATGCTGTCTACTATAGGGCAGGCAAAGTCATATGTTGGATAAACACTAAGAGAGAAAAAGAGAATTTTTTTTTTAAATAAGCATAGACTATATTATCTTCCCCATCTTAAACATTAGCAGCCACATTCATTTAAGTTAAGTTAACTTATTTATTGCTGGAGAGGGTAGTTCACATTTGTAATACCAACATTTGGAAGAATAGAAGCAAAAAGATCATTACAAAATTCAGGCCAACTTGGGCTATATAAAACACATGTATTTAAACACACACTAACACACACACCAACCAAGAAAAAACAAAAAAAGCTAAAAAATGTTTGTTCCGAGGTGTTCTATATGGGCACCCCTTGAGGGAGGGGGTCTCAAAGGTAGAGAGTCGAACAACACAGACCCCAGGAATCAGGGAAGAAGCAAAGGGCAGCCGTGCAGATTCCGAATCTGCACTTTCTCATCCCCTCCCCCAAAAGGTGCTCAGACAGAATACTTTGATAAACTTTGAGTATTATGAGGTAGAAAATAAATACTTTTTAACTTATTTTATTTTATGTGTTTTCAGGATTTTGCCTGCATGTATATTTATGTCTGTGTACTATGTAGTACAGTGCCTACTAAGGCCAGAGGGAATGTTAGATCCCCTGGAACTGGAGTGAGCTGTCATGGGCTCCTGGGAATCCAGGTCCTCTAAAAGAACTTTCAGTGCTCTTAACCACGGAGCCATCGCTCCAGCCCCACTAGTTTTATTTGAGACACAGTCTCACTACATAGGCCTAGTACATGGTCTAGTACTCACTATTTAGTTCAGGCTAGCCTTGAGCGGACTGAAACCCTCTACCTCCCAAACACTGGATAAATCGGCAAATTTGCAATTTAATACATAGTTCAGTATTAGTTTGGCAAATTCTATAGTACTTTTGTAATAGCAAATATATACTGTTCAGGGCCACTCTGGACTATAAAATGTGAAAGACACTGCTTCAAAGAAAGAGGAAATAAACCTTGGTAGGTAGGAAGGAAGGAATGATGGCAGACAGTCAAGCAACAAAAACTTTGATGTAAGGTGGAACTTATTTTACCCAGTGGATCTTCTGACTATAAGGTAAGCAATGTACCACTGAGCTTCTGAACAGCTATATTCCACCAGGACAGCATTCCCTACATTAGTAGGTAGAGTACTCACTTGCCCAGCATATCTAAAGTCCTATGTTTATGGCAGCACCATTAAAATGGAGGGAAAAGCATTTTTTTTTTTTAAACTTTATTTATTTATTTGCCTTGGTGTTTGCCTGGAACTGGAACTACAGACAGTTGTTAGCTGCCATGTGGGTGCTGGGAATCGAACCCGGGTCCTCTGGAAGAGCAGACGGCGCTCTTAACCGCTGAGCCATCTCTCCAGCCCCGGAAAAGCACTTTTAAAAAGTGACTTCTGCTTAAAATGAATTATGCAATGCACATACAGTGTCACCTTGAATTATTAAAATATATATTACATTATATCTTCTAATTTTTAAGATTCAAGTAATCAAGATGTAATTATACCAGGCAGGGTAATGCAAATCTGTAATCCTAATACCTGAGATGAGGCAAGAGGATGGATCCTGAGTTCAAGGTCAGGCTAAACTATACAATGAATCCTTGTCTCAAACCACACCTCCCTCCTGCCCTGCAAAAAAAACAACTCAAAACAAAAATTAACCAGCTGTCAGTCACATCTGCCAATCTGCAGAAGGCATACTGGTTTCATGTAGTGATTTTCTGTAAAGCACAAAAAAACAGAAGCAAGATGGCTCATGATTATAATCCCAACACTGAGGGTAGAGGCAGAAGAATCACTGTGAGTTCAAGGCCAGTATATGTACAAAAATATAATATTTCCCCCAAAAACAAAATGTATCAAGAGAAAGTTTTTGTTGGCTACACTTCAGACAAGAAACTAATATCCAGAGTTTACAAAGAACTGCAAAAATTAAATACCAAGGAAATAAACTTGCCATTCAAGACATAAACAAATTAACTAGTTTTATAAAACAAGCAAATAACTATTTTTGAAAGTGTTCAATATTCCTGCCGTAGAGGAAATGCAAATTAAGACTACCACCTTATGCCAATCAGAATGACCAGCATCGTCATTTGACAAGTGTTGGAGAGGACATAGAAAGGAACCCTGCCCACTGTTGGTGAGAGGGAAAATTTATACAGCCATTATAGAAATCAGTCTGGAGATTTCTCAAAAAATTAAAAACAGAATTACCAATATGACCCAGCTATTTTACTTCTGGGTGCTTACTTACTTACACATATATGTACAGCTCCCATACTTACTGCTACCTAACTCACTGTCGCTGTTAGCAAATAACTGGATTTAATCTAGTTGTCCATCAATTCCATCAACAGATGAATGAATAATACAAATTCAGTGTATATATACAAAATGAAATACTATTCAGCTCTAAAGAAAAAGTATAATAAAAACTTGCAGGAAAATAGATTGATTTAGAATGTATAATATTAAATATGGTCACACAATATCAGAAAGAAAAAAACTACAAATTCTCCCTCATATGAAGAACCTAACCAATAATGTCTGTCTATATGTAAACAAATGAACACATGGGCACATGTGGAAAATATAAGAAGTATCTACTAGGGCATGAGGAGGGACCAAATGCAGGTAACAAACACAGCTGCAAGAAGGGAGATAAAACTAATTGTTTTCCTAGTTCTAACCCTCTCATGGATCTGTCACTTTGGTGGTGGATAAGTACATACAAATATATTTAACAGTGAAAGTATAAAATTCACCGTGAAGCTGCACAACTTGAATGGCTGCTCTAACTACAGAGGTGCATTAACTTGTACAGAATTTGGGTCTGATGCAAGTTTTTTATAAGAAAGTTCATTAACAAGAAAAGAACGAGAACATATATTCTACAGGTTATTTTACTGAACAAAGATCTAAAGGGTATCCTATTTAAAGAAAAAAACTAAAATTAGGGACGTTAGTTAGTGGCAGGACACTTGCCTGGTAAGCATGAGACCCTGAGCTCAGGCCTTAGACCAGAAACTTTAAAACAAAACAGAAAGATAATTTGTAAACATCCCCTAGAAAAACATAACTAAAACTTTAAAACACACTTGGTTCGTTAATATTTCTGTAAATTTACTATTATAATTGTGTCAATTTATGTTCAGGAAAAAATTTACAAAAGGGAAACATCATTATCTAAAGAAGATATACACTTAATCAAATCAAGACAGATAAGAAAAATTACAAAGTGTCAAGGACTTTTATGGACAGAAATGTTCTCAGATAGGCAAGAAAGCCACCCCCAAAAGGCTGCATTGCATGCCTCCAGAAAAGGCCACTCAACCAACTCACCCATGAAGAACAAATGTGCCAACTCCCTGACTGTTCCACATCCACCCCCCTCCACGTTCCCTCAAGAGCGAAGCAAAGCAAGGCCACCCAGACAGGGTAAAGTACTGAACTTACTTGTATTTACTTCCAGTTCTCGGGTGGGGTTGGATTTTGCATCGGTAAAGGGTTGGGTCCCTCATACAGCCATTGTTACTACTCATGTCAATTTTTGCTCGGAGGCAACAGGACTGACCATACTGGCTTCCTTTTTTCATTTCTTCCCACATTTGCAGATTCTTCTCAACGGCTGTAATGTAACAGGTATATTCTTATCTATCTGAGTGATACAAGTTTTCTTTTTGTATTGCAGACACATTCCATTAATTTAAAAACATTGTAACATTAATAGCTGGTGTGGGAGAACATGGAGATGGTAGTGCCCAGCACTCAGGAGGCTGAGGTAGGAGGAAGGAACAGGAAGGCCAGGTAGGACTATTCAGTGAAACTCTTACCTTAGAAACAAGCAGACATAAACAACAAACCTCAGTACCATTAGGAAATGTACTCCATGAATGTTGCAGAAAAGATAAAGGCAATATACTTCACCAGTACAGCATAAGAGTAAGCCTTCCTTCCCATCTGCTATGCCCCATTTCCCATCAAGGCACAACTAACTGGTCAGCCCTTCTCCCACTTCCAAGTTTGACACTTTCCCTTTGCTGTGTCATAGCCAGAGGACAGAGAAGTTTGGCCTGGCCTTTGGGCTCCTTCAAAGTCCCCTTAGGAAACCCAGTGTGGCACAGGAAATGCTTGGCTCCAAGAAAATGGAAGGTCACAGAAAACAGACAGTGGTATAAGACATAAAGAAATTTTGTTGCACAAGAGACTGGATACACTAAGTGGCTCCAGCTCTATCTGCCACAGAATATAAAAGCTTATTCCATCAGGGTGAAAAAGAACTGCCAAACAGTATCTTCCTGAAACTTTGGAAGCTATGCCTTATATTTCACTTATGCTCAAAATAAATACATATAATTCTCAAAATTCATTTAACTCCCTTGAAACCACAGTTTAAAAAAAGTTGACTGTAACAATTTAAATTTACTATATTTCCCAAAAGAGACAGTTAGATTTAAATATAGCATGACAGTTCTGGCAACATAGTGCCCTGAATAAAATCACCTTGATCTGTACCAGGCGGGGGTGGTGTGTACCACTTTAATCCTACCACTCAGAAGGCAGAGACAGGCAGATCTCTGAGTCTGAGGTCAGCCTGGTCTATAGAGCAAGTTCCAGGACAGCCAGAGCTACAAAGAAACCTTGTCTTGAAAAAACAAACAAATAAACAAAAAAAACACAACAAAAATCTGATTTGTCAGCACAGGAACAAGTCATGAATGAGAAAGGTAAGGCAATCTCTTAGTCTGGATATTGTGACCTATATCCTCCATATAACCAGTCATCCCAGCCCAGGGAGCAGAGGCAGGACAGCAGATTCAACATCAGACTGGGCTATGTGGTAGTCTTTCTATTTGGTTGTGACTGATGGAATGTGAAATGTCTCCAATGGGCTATTTGTGTGAACACTTGATCCCTAGGTGACAGTGCAGTTTTGGTGCAAGACTAGGGTTATACCTTTGAGTGTAATAGTTCAGCATCAATTCTGACCCCACTTGCTTGATGCTTCCAAAATCACCAGCACATAAATAAGTCATATTGTAAGCTCTCAGACACACTGACAGAGCGCTGTTCTCTAACAGTTGACTGTACCCTCGTAAGCTTCTTGCTGCCTAGCCTCATGGCCCTAAGCTGCTCTGTCAGTGTGTCTGACAGATCAAGGTACAGATATTAGTCATAGCAGTGTATAAGTAACTAAAAGAAGCACAGACTTTAGTAAGGTGATTCTACACCAATATAAAAGAGAATGAACTTATGTTATATTAACCATATACATAGTCACATGCTGTGGTGCTTGCAGCAGTACTAAACATTCTAGAACTGATAAGCATTTAAATTAAAGTAACTATAGATGTCATAGAAAAAAAAATCTTCCAAATGAAATAAATGCAAAAGAATGCATACAGAAGTGAGGTGTTGGAGCAAGGAAACCACACATGGTCCTAATACAGGTAATGTTGCAAGAAGTTGGCCAGGAACTGGGAGGATGCTCAGAGGCCTAGCATGTGCAGGCCCTTGATTAGACCCCCAAGGCAAACAAATGAGGAATGCAAGCAGTATATTATTACAAGAATGATACATCCTATAATTCTAACACTTAGGAGGTTGAGGTACCAGAATCTCAAGTCTGAACCCAACCTAGGCTACACTTGGCAAGATTACGTCAGACAAACATAGAAGGGCATAGGAATTAGAGAAAGAAATAGCCCTAAATGTGTCTTAAGGAACCTGTTTTACGAGAGGGGAGGAGAGAGAACATGTCAATTGAAGTCTGAGACAAAGAGCCTTACAGTTATGTCTGTGTTTGGATTCTGCCCTCTGCTCACGCTCCACTTTCATCTGTTCTGCAGGAGTGTCATCCACATAAGCCTTCCCTTCTTGAATTAACTTCTCTGCATATTTCATTAGAGTTTCAAAATGATCTGAAGTATAAGTAAACTGATCTGGTTTAATATGCAGCATCGCAACATCTTCCAAGATGACCTGCAGTAAGAAATCAAAGTAACCATTAGTGTATCTGTCATTTTCTTACACATTTTCAACCCATGTTATTTATTTTGGGCAAATGTAATAAAACATCATCAGTCTTAAATAGCCTAAAATGATTGTGGATGATGCACAATACTGGGTCAACAAAGAAAGCTATTCATCGCACTGGCTTCCAGATTTCCAGCTGGGAAATGGGGTGTCCAGGTGGAGCTCTGTTTACTCTGAGAGCTGGAACAGTAGTGATACTGCACCACTGGTCCCTCAGTGAATACATTAAAAGTCCCTCAGAATAATGATGCCATGAGGCTTAAAAAAAAAAAAAAAAAAAACACACCTTACAATACCTGTGCAGTATTAATTTCATTCATAAATTTAAAATTATGACAAAAAGGAAACCCTGCTTCCAGTTAGATTGGTATTCAAAGGAAAATACAGTATTCAAGTAAGCTCTACAATAGCTGGGAAAAAGAAAAATTAACTCAAGTTTTTGGTCGGAGAGCTCAGTTATTTTTTGGCTTAGGTCTCAGGGATGAAAAATACAGATGAGAGAAAAGGCAACTATAAAGCCAAGTTTATTTGCATACCATGAAGGTATCAGATCACACTCCAATTTTCATCAACTTTTCTGGGAAAAAGGTCATCACTACACTTTTAATTACCTTCTCAAAATCTTCCTTTTCCTTTTCAGGATTTGTGTCATCAAATCTCATGATCAGTTTCCCTTTAAAGTTAACCTGGTAGTGCTGGTTCAGAAGAGCAGCTTTCGCATGCCCAATGTGTAAGTAACTAAAACAAAAACATTCCACAGAGAAACTCATTAACATGCTTCAACTAGATTCTTACCCTTAACCTCTTTGAAGAGATAAGAACTAAACAAACGTCCAGTACAATGCTCCCAGTTTTACTTTCCACCAACTGGTACTGTAAAAGAAATTGTGACTGACAGACAACAGACCAGAATATGGACAGTGTAACCATAAGGTACGTAAACTTTCAGAGCGCAAGGTATGCAACAATTACAACCCTAAAAACAACCTTTTCTTTGCTCCAAGAGGAATGGTCATTTAGGAGAAAAGTTCGACACAGCCCAATAGTCCACCTCTCAGATCTGCTGCTGCTGGGAATAAACCCAAGACAGTCCAAGTCACTATGATGGCTAAGTCAAAGAACATGAGAACTACCATGACAAAGAAAAGACTATGAGTTTTGACTACCTTCCTTGGTTTAAGTTTTCTCAGATGGCAATGAAATATTCTAACTAAATGATCTGAAAGGTCAGTCTAGCAAACCAGAATCTAGGAAAATACTGTGTGTTCTCATGGGCAGCGACAAAGAAAATAAATCACTGCTGACAGTACCACACAGCAATGACCTCCTGTTAATGCAGTGGTGAGGCACTGGCATGCAAAGACAGAAGAAGGACTGTCTGGGCTACATAACCCTGACCTAAGAATACTCATCTGAGATCTTACTGCTAAAGATATTGTCAACTAGGCAGAACCAAGACAGGAGTAAGCACTGACAAAGCGAGTCTAAATAGCTCTCACAGATGTTTATTAGTTTCTGTGGCTCCTATACTGAATATTTCATGACAGTCACCTAGTTTGAAATCACATCTTTGATCTCAACTAATATACTAATATAGGAGGAGGAAATGTAAACTCTTATTTATGACACTGTACTTTTTTTAAAATTGAAAATAAACAAACAAAACCTTTCTGTAGAGTGCTTTGTCAATGTCAAAGAGACATTCTCACTAAACCTAAATCTCCCCAGATCTAAATCAAGGAATTTCCTTAGATATTTACTCATGTAGCACTCCAGATTGGTGATTCAACTTTCTATATAAACCAAAAAGTTGTTTGGGTATCTTGGGTGGTATCATAAAAAATAAAAAAATTATTTATCAGCAAAAAACAAAGGAAATCCCCATTTGTATAAAGCTAAGGAACTAACATTAAGAAAAAATTCAATGCAGGGCTGGAGAGATGGCTCAGCAGTTAAGAGCACTGACTGTTCTTCCGGAGGACCTGAGTTCAATTCCCAGCATCCACATGGCAGTTCACAACTGTCTGTAATTCTGAGATCTGACACCCTTATACAGTTATACACGCAGGCAAAACACCAATTCACATAAAATAAAAATAAATATTAAAAATAAATAAATGCAACATATATATAACTTTCTATCCTATTTTTGAAACTTCTTATAAAACTAAAACTACTATAAAAATAAATTGGTTTAAAATAAAGGACTATTCTTGTCTAGTCTAGAGATGGCTCAATGGTTAAGAGTACTGGCTAATCTTCCAGAGGACCCAGGTTTGTTCCCAGCATCCACACTTACAGCTGTATGTGACTCCAGTTCCAGAGGATGAGATTCTTCTAGCATCACAGGCACCAGAGGAATACATGTGGTGCAGATATAAATGCAAGAAAAGCATCCATACACATAAAATAAAACATAATCTAAAAAAACAAAATAAGCCAGGCATAGTGATATACACCTTTAATCCCAGTACTTGGGAAGAAGAGGCAGGTGAATTTTTTGTGAGTTTGAGGCCAACATTGTCTACAAAGTGAGTTCTAGAATAGCCAGGGCTACACAAAGAAACCTTGTTTAGAAAAAAAAGAAAAGGGGCTGGAGAGATGGCTCAGAGGTTAAGAGCACTGACTGTTCTTCCAGAGGACCCGGGTTCGATTCCCAGCAACCACATGGTGGCTCACAACCACCTATAATGACATCTGGTACCTTCTTCTGTATACTGTATACATAATAAATAAATCTATAAAAAAAAAAAAGGAAAAAAAGAAAAACAAATGTTATAGCGGTTGTCAAGACGACAAACACAGGGTTGAAGCAATGGCTCAGTGGGTAAAGGCACCTGCTACCAAACAGAGCTGACAACCTCAGTTCAATTTCTGGGCCTCCAGTGGTGGGAGAGAATCAACTCCTAAGCTGCCCACTGACCTCTACATGTGGCATATGTGCCTATATATACATACACACGGCAAATAAATGTAATGCTTTAAATTGTTTTTAACCAACAACCTGATTACCCATTATTAGTTAATGTGATAGCTTTATTCACAATACTTGAGTGTAGATCTCCTGCATATGGAGGTGGATATGCTTTAAAGACATGTCTGACCCTGAAATTATGTATGCAGTCCTAAGAATACAAATCTCAAGAAACAACCAAGTCTCTTAAAATAGACCCACCCCAACAGGACTTCTCTGTGTAGCTCTGGCTGTCCTGGACCTTAGTATGTAGACCAGGCTGGCCTTAAACTCAAGGAGATTCATCTGCCTTTTTGCCTCCTGAGTGCTGGGATTAAAGGCATGTGCTACCACTGTCCAGCTCTTAAAATACCTTCTCAAGAGAAAACTGACTCAGATCGACTCTAAAAATAGATTTATGATACATACTTGCACATACTTGGCAGTGATCTATATTACATTCACACACACACACACACACACACACACACACACACACACACACACACACACGGGGGGGGGGGATGTTTTGTTACTAGGACACTGGGAACAGGTGGCAGAGATTTAAGTCTGGTATGTAATTAACACATGTGATGTGAGTCAGTTTCTGAAACCATGTATAAAAGAGATAGTAACAGTGCCCTTGCTCACAGAGTTGTGGATTTATTGGCTACTGCATGTAAAACATCTGATAGTGTCAGCACATAATAGGTATCATATAAGTGTGGTGAAACACACCTAAAATGTCAACCCTTGGGAGGATGAAGGAGGAGGACTGCTCTGAGTTCAGACTAGCCTTGTTCACACAGTAAATACCTATTCACCTAGGGCACGAAGTACAACCCTCAAAACACTAGAACCTAGGAATGTGGCTCAGTTGGTAGAGCACTTGCCTAGCATGCATGAAGCCCTGAGTTCAGTCCCAACATGAGTACAGTGAAACATGCACATAAACCCATCACTTCTAGAAGTCAAGGTAGGAGAATCAGAAAATTGAGATCACCCTTAGCAACATAGTTAAGCTCAGAAGCAATCTGAGGCTAGCCTGGATACATGAGTCTTTGTCTAAAAAATAAAACATCAGAAAAGCAAACAAAAGGCAAGAAGGCAAAGTCAAGCCTTCTGGTTTTCATGCAAACAGAAAATAAATCAAAGGGTTTTTGATTTAAAGATTTTATTTATTATGTATACAATGTTCTGCCTCCACTATGCCTGTGTGCCAGAAGAGGGCACCAGATCTCAAGATAGATGGTGTGAGTCACCATGTGGTTGCTGGGAATTGAACTCAGGACCTCTGGAAGAACAGTTGGTACTCTTAACCTCTGAGCCATCTCTCCAGCCCAAATTAAAGTTTTTTTTAACAGGATGTGGGGATGCAATCAAAAGTAAGAATGTTAAGCAGGACTGAATGCTGGAGAATGCTTCAAATCCTTCACTGTAGTAGAGCATGGCCCCTGAAATTTTATTATTATAAATACTCAAATATGAGAAATTCATTTTTAATAAATGACAGAAGTGAAAAAAAAAAGGATAAATGGTATAGCTACAAATATTACTTTAACAGGACCTTTTACCAAGCCATTATGGCAGTACACAAAAGGACAGATGTCAT